>ML847450.1:8213-34669 GCA_009831015.1 Picea engelmannii | reverse complement strand
CCTTCCCCTCGATTTTGTAAACGTTTTTTAGAATTTTGAGATAATTACTGGGTAAGGAAATATTTCAATTAATCTCTTATTGTTTGCACTTTCGTTTTGTTTTATGTTTGATTCATGACTGTAAGCATGAATCAAACATAAAACCTAGCTTGGTGTTATAATTTGTATGCCTTAGAATGAATTCTTTTAAAGGTCATCATGCTTATATCAAATCTAAATCCAATGTTTGAGTGACCTATTTTTTGATGTTTTGAGTTTTGATATAGTTATTATATAGTTTGATGATTTGTATTCAATTTATGAAGAGCCTTTTTGATATGTTTGATAACCTCTTGAAAATTCAATAGTCATGACGATCAATGCACACCTACTGTACTTTGTCCTTACCTCACCTTGCTGGCACAACGTATTAACGAGCCATTCATTTCATTCATGGTTTTGGTACTATGTATGTATGGCTCTCATAACATGGAATGCTAAATCATCTACGATCAAACCCTTGGTATTTTCTCCCATGACCTTTGATATGATAACACACAGTCTTTTTTATGGTCGTTTCTCCACTATCCATTCGGATTTGTTCCTATCACTCCTACTATTCAAACATAAAACTATTTTGAGTTATCCCTGTTACATTTTGGTCGCATTTTTCATGGCTCCTATCTTTCGCTTGGAGCCGAATGGCTGCCAGGCATTTCTCTCTCAAGACAATGCAATCAAGGACTTAAAAGGCCAAGGCTAGGATGCTTACCTTAAAATATTTGAAGGATATAATCGTCAGGTGGCGAAGGCTTCCGCATAGACCTTCGATGGTTGCAGAGTGAAAATTGGGGATACACAGTTGGATTTAACTGAGGGGTTTGTAAGTGAAGCAATAGGGCTTCCATCGACAAGAGAGAAATGGTTCAAAAACTCACGAATTGAAGGAGTTCCATGGAGCCTGTTTTTGACATCCCGAAAGATCAACTGTTGTGAAAAAGGTATTCCCATCTCCCTGGTTAAACCTAGGTGGCATAGCTTGTTGATGATTCTCAAACAATTCGTGAATTTTCAGGGTCGATACAGATTAATATTCCTCTACCATATTCGCTTACTTATGCATTTCATTGGTTTTGAATTAGACATGCCATTTTATCTGTTGAGAAGTCTCTATAAAATGTCTAAGAGATATAAAAGACAAAGTGTTGATTCAAGCCTGTTCCATCACAGTTTGGTTAATATTTTGTTGATGCATCACTTGTCCATCGTGGGTGACTATTGGGAAAATTTATTGATAAGAAACGGTTTTTCCCAGACTCTTCCTACGACAAACCCTTTCTTAGATGAGCCACTGATTAAAAAATAGTCTGATTTTTCAATTGATACCCCAGACTCTACCAACAAAAACCCTCTAGATGTTGGGATGCTTAGTAAGTCTTCACCTACATGATTTTATGAGCAAGGGAATGATAAGTTGAAGGTTATTAATCATTTTTTTCCTAATTTGAAGTTATCCCAATTGTTATTATTAACCCAGATGTTGAAAAACTTCGCGAAGGAATAATAAATAAATGCACAGACTTAGGGTTCAAAAACATAAGGGTAGGTCGCCAAATTTCGAGAAAGCTTAGGAACCAATCCAACACTCGTCTGAGATGGATCGGTCTGATAGAGATCGACGAGTGTTTAGACCATGATATTGAAGAGTTCCTCATTCTTGAAGACCCATATTTGCAGGGTTACAGGAAGAAAGTCATTGCTCCTACTGAACCCCATGACTTTGTGACAAATTTTCCACCGTGCATCAAGGGTAAGGAGGGGTTCTCTGGTATCAGGCCTGATCATAAGAAGATAAAAGATAAGGCAGATACACCCATGTTTGACCGTGCACTCCATAGACCTGCCATTCCTCCTGTACAGTGTGATTTTTGTTTCCATTGGATCGAGCGATATTATATTGATATCCCCCTTCTTCAGGCCCGAATCAAAACGCTTACCGCTCAGAATGAATCATTGAGACAAGAAAATATTTACCTCAAAACACATGAAAATAAGGAGGCCAAATGTATTAATAGGTCAGGGAACATAGTGATAAAAAACGCAACCAATATCAATGCGATAATTAATTCTGAACTACCCGACCCATCTTTAGTCAATTTTTAAAATGGTAAAACAATTTTATCTCTTGTTTTATTCCTGTTATCTATTTTGAATTGAATTGATTTGGAATTTGATTTTGTTTTCTAAGATAAGTCTGGATACAGAATCTTTTGATTATGTAGCCAAGTCTCTTTTAAATAAAAATTTAGTAATTAGTTATGGGTTATTTTCTAACTTATTTTTTGTTTTTCTTTTCAGGAAATAGTAGATACGGTTGTTGATCATCTGGGGGAAACATATTCAATTATGCATCTAAATGATTAGTGTTTCCTTTTCTGTTTGATTTGCAAAAACTTTGGTCAATTTTTGAGTAAAATCATCTCTATTATGATTGGTTGTTTGCCCACTATTTTTGTAATATTTTGATTTTATGAAATCCTATCCTATCCTGTGAGATAGGAGAATGTGATTTCAAAACATTTTAAATACTGTTCATTTTGTAAGTAACAAACATCTTAGCCTAGAACAGATTATGGACAAATGATCTTTAGAACTTAATGGACCAGCTTTTAGCATTTTGACTTTAAACCAATGTGAAGTTGTCTCGTTTATTTTGGAATATTAATGTGTTGTATAGATTTAGTCTCAATGACATATGATGTTCCACTTTATTCATGTTTTGAATGTTGTTTATAATTTGTTGTTTCACAAATTATTACTGTGATCGTTATATCGATTTTAATATCATGATTTACGTATGATGTTGAGTTGATTGATAAAATGAATGCTTTACATTAAGATTTATGTTATTGTAATCATTCATAATTATAAGATCATTGTATATATGTGTCTACTATTTTTTTATCATACCCTAGCTGTCAATAAACACATGGAGTTTGTTTGGGAAGCATCAGTACAATCCTGTCATAGATTTTTCTTACAGGCGGGACAGATGGAGTTTTCGATTGCACAGAGGCATAGAAACATCATAAAACTAATCTTAGGTTAGCTTTCTTTCCATTTAATTTTTGTTATTTTATTTATTAGCGAAACATGACAGTTTTAGATTGGCTTTGACCATCACTCTATCCTTGTTTCATAACATATTTAATTTAATTTCTTAGATTTATGGTTAGAAAACAAAATATAAAATAAAAATGTTCTTTCTTTATCTACTTTTGAAAACAGTTACCAAACATTGATTTTTCAAGGTATCCACTAAAAAACTTGCAATCTGTAATTACTCTGTATATAATGGCATGTTCATATTTATCTTTCTGTTGAATGTATTTGTAAATAATTAGATTAAAATTTATATATTATTATAGTCTTAGCATTAGTTAGTTTATTTCTTTTCTTTATTTTCGGATCCTAGCTGGCTAATGGAGCCATTAAACTCGTTATAATAGGTTACACCAAATGACTTGGGTTATTTAGACAACCTCAGATCAGATCTATTCTTCTTGTTGACGACATGTCATATTTTCCCGTCAACAGGCTGCCAACTCCAAATCATGAGTTGCATAGTTCTTTCATGCTCTTTCAACTTTTTGTATTCATAACAAATTACGAATCAATTCTGAATGAGGACTCCTCCCAATCCTTCTTTGCATGCATTTGTGCACACTACAAAATCTTCATTCGGATATGCAATGCTCAGGATTGGAGCACTAGTTAATAGTTGCCTCAATTGTTGGAATCGTTTCTCACAATCCTATGTCCATTGAAACTTCTTCTCCTTCCTTTGCAAGAAAGTGATAGGGTGAGCTATCCTCGAGAATCCTATGATAAACCTTCTGTAATAACCAGCTAGACCCATAAAGGATCTGACTTATGTCATGTTCTTTTGCACTGGCCATTCTCTGATGGCCTTAATCTTCTCAAGATCTACATCTATCCCATCCTTCGAAATAATATGCCCCAAGTAATGAATATGTTTTTGATAAAATGATCACTTGGTCAACTTGGCATACAGTTGATGCTCTCTTAGCACCTATAACACCATCCTTAGATGTTTCTCATGCTCTTCCTCCGACTTGGAATACTCCAGAATGTCATCTAGGAAGACTATGACAAACTTGTCTATATAGTCCCTGAATACACCATTCATCAGGAACATAAAAACAACAGGTGCATTTGACAGCCCAAACGATACCACTATGAACTCATAATGACCATACCTTGTTTTAAAGGCAGTCTTGCTAATGTCTTCATCCCTTATCCTTACCTAGTGATATCCCTACTTGAGTTATATCTTTGAAAATATTTTTACATCCTTCCATTTATCAAAGAGGTCATCAATCCTCAGTAGAGGATATTTGTTCTTTACAGTTACTTTGTTCAACTATATGAAATCGATACACAATCTCAACGTCCCATCTTTCTTCTTCACGAACAGGATTGAGGCTCCCCAAGGTGACACACTTGGGTGTATGTACCCCTTCTTTAGAATCTCTTCAAGCTACAATTGCAACACTTTCAGCTATGGCGTACTCATTATGTAAGGATCTTTTGACACTCGAGTTGCTCCAGGCATCAAGTTTACAAAGAAATCAATGTCTCTCTTCGAAGGTAGTCTGAGTACCTCCCGAAATACATCTTCAAACTTCTTTAGTACCACATGATATCCAATATTTGAGACTTCATCCTTAGATGATTCATCCACATGGGCTGCAAATAATTGACAGCCTTTTCTGTTGCACTTCTTCAGCTGCATTGCTGAAATTTCTCTGATAGCAACAACTCTAGGAATTCCTTGGATTGTTTTTCGATTTCCTTTCCCATCCAGACCAGTGAATGCCTTGTTATGACAATCCAATATGGTATGGTGTTGGTCCAACCATCATAAGAACCTAAAGGAAGAATGTTCAATTTAGAATTTGTGCTCAATCCATTCATGTCCACTAGACAAGAATTAACCAACTCAATGACTTTCCTCTTGGTTCCTATAGCCATCTGCACTAACCAAGACTTTTCATGTTTGCTTCTCAAAAATTGGAAACTTTCCACCACTCTAGGATCTATATAACTATGGCTAGCACCTGAATCAATTAAAATAATGAGGGGATGGTTATTGATCATACCTTCCACATCAATCATGTGTGATTGAAATTCATATTGCTTATTGTCTAGTCCTGCATAGATCCTTGACATTCTACTTCCCATGTCCTCCACTATTTCAACTTGCTGAACATTATCGATAGCTCTCACTTTGCCATTTTTATGGGGAAAATCTTTGTACTTGTGGTTCCCCTGATAGCCCCAACACTGAATGGGCGTCTGCCTTGGCCTTTGTTCCCCTATGTCAACCATTCTCGGCTCTCTAAATGATGGTTGTCCTTGAGGATTGTTTCTAAAAAAGGGTGGCTTAGTTCCCTTCTTCCTCTGATTCATATGGAATTTCTTCTTGTCTTCCCAAGCCTTCTGGAAGGTAGGATTGTCTCTTTGCTAATCATATAAGAATTTCTCCCTCCTTATCATTTCTTCCTTAGTCTTAGGATCATCATACTGAATCTTGTCACCAATGGAAGGTGGAAATCCACTTAGATACCTCTGAATCTTGACAGTCTCATCCTTGATGAATAGAACATACTTCAACAATTCCAAAAACCTTCATTTGTATTCATCAATGGTCATGCTTCCTAGCTTGAGTTCAAATAACCCTTTCATCTTTCTGTCATAATACCTTTTAGTCAAGTATTTCTTCTCGAAATACGTCTTGAATTCTCTCCAAGTGATATCTTTCTCTCTAATGTGTTGTACCTACATAGGTTGATCCCACCACATGGATTCCTTTCCCTTTAGTTGATACATTGCAATTCTTCCTTCTATATGAGAGGAATAATTTTGCAGTTGGAAATATTTCCTCATGCTAAGAAACCATGTTTCAACATCTTCCTCCTTCTTATGTTCTCCATCAAACATAGGAGGCTTAATCTTATTCATCTCTCCCTTCAATTCATCCACTCCATATCTCTTGTGATTTCTAGTAGGAGATGGGATTTAACTACTGTGTTCCCTCCTCTTGGAGTGACCATGGGAGTGATGATGGTGTCTACCAACACTCCTTGATCTTCTACCCTTAGAAGTCGGGTGACTCCCTGTTTTGTTTGATTCCAACTTCTTTTCTATTCTCCCCAGACTCTTCATCAACTTTAAGTTGAATTCTCCATGTTGTTTCTTATCTTTCATAATATTATTGCTATATGCTCTATGAGTTTGGGCATCTTTCTGCAATCTTTCAATGATTTTCATCATATTTCCTTCCTTATCTATCTCTTCTCCATGCCCATTGGAGTTCGACCCTTCAACTCCCAACTGAACATCCATTCCTTTTGCTTCATCCTCAAAACTAGAAGCAGTCTATGCCTCTTCCATTTATTTTCACTCAGTGGCAACCCTACTTGGTTATGGAACTCATTAAACTTCTGCAAACACAATGTGTAGACAACCGGAATTTGTCAGGCAATTATTCCTTAAGAAATCCCACAACATTCATAAACAAATCTGATTCAAGAAAACGTTCAATTTTCATTCTCTGTGATTCTTGTTCAATCAAGAATCCCCATAGATTTCTTCTTTTGGAGCTCTTCTCTGCTAAGTTTTCGGGCACTAGCCCCTTCCTCTTAGTCCCCAACCCACGTGACCATGGGTTGTGACCAAGCGCTAGATAAATAAGAACATACTCGGGCCTTTGGCCTCCGACTTCGGAAGATTTCACATCCACATACTCCAAACCATTAATCTCCGAACACTCCCACATCACCTTAGGTGATGTTATTACATTACATCAATTAACATTTTTCCCAATTGCGGGGGCATGCAAAAATGGTTTAGAGTAACCTGCCTTTCATCCCGCAATTCTCCCGATGCTGACACGTAACCCCTCAGTGAAACCATGGTTTGGATTACAAGACCACCTTGGAGAATTAGCTTCCATGTAACTTGGGTCCACACAATACCTTCTGGCCGTTGATCTTGATGTATCGTGGTCAACGCCACTGTGTGTCCTTCGACATTTAACTACGTTACGTAACCACAGACCCCACTAACCCTGCTCACACAGGATGCCACATGGTGGGATACTAGCGACTAATACGTGACCCATTCAGATGGGTGACACTCCTCTAGTTCCAAATGCGATTTCAATCATCCATGGGTACTAAACCCACTGACACATGGCACACATCCCATGTGTCCACGTTACCTCCAGGTGACATCATCTAGCCCCACCACGTCTACTCTTTCACTTCAGGACTTCGGACTTTGGGAGTTTTCACAACAACACATCCCACTTTTCTCGACAGTCGAACTCCTGAAATTACAATCTTCTCTTCTGCTTGATCCAACGGTCAAGCTCTTTTCTCCAGATCTACGGTGTAGATATCCCTCGAAACTTTGGGGTTTCGGGTCTCGGGCGTTTATGCCTCCGCGCACCCCACTTCTCCTGATTTCTGAACTCATGCTTCCAGGATAACCCTCCTGTACCTTCTCCAGATCTGACGGAAGTACTGAATTTCCTTTCTGTCCAAACAAATCCTACATCTCCAACACCCCAAGTGTTGAGCACTCTCCCTCTGTGATCAAATACCATGCCGGTTGCAATTTTATTCTACCTCTACTCCTCTTGAGCTTCATAACATGACCAAGTAACCCCTTGGCACTCAGAAACATTCTGAGGTCCAAAATTTGTCCTCCAAACACAATTTCCTCTCGAAACCTTGGGTCCAAAGACCACTTATCTGGCCCATCGAGGCTCAATGTTGAAACTATTGCTCTGATACCATATTGTAACGTCCTTGACAATCAACCCCACAGCTGGGAAACGCTACTACGTGGAAACATTATCAAGCTTATATAGTATGCATTTAAATGAAATTAAATGACTTAACACAGAGTAAACATATAATTACTGCTAACATACAAAATTAGTGGAATTAACAGTAAATATCATTGCAACGGAATACATGATAATAGTGAAAGCATCATAGACATGCATTTTAATTGAAATTAAAAACATGCATATACTTATCTTTGAAATTGTTGTAACTCCACCAACTATGTGTAGACCTTCCATGAACCTCCCAGGTTTTGACCACGCTGCTCATCACGCTTAGCAGTGGGTCACCCCCAAGATAGGACCAAGCTCCACCGAGGGCAAGGGAATCCTAGACTAGGCTGAGGTTACAGGAAAACTGCACAGAGCATCTAAAAGGATTCTTTCCAGGAGCCTTCTTATGCCCACTACTCACGGACTCTCATTCCCCACATGCCTATTCCACTCGGGAGTATACACCTTCACAAGAACAGTCCATCAGTGCTTCACCTCCCTCTCTAGGTCTTGGAAACAAGTTGAATCAGGAATTCTCAAAGCTCTGTAGCTGGTGCTGGACTCTCTCTGGGAGAAAACCACTTCCCAGCAGACTCTCTCACTTGGAGAGAGCTTCTCACGGGCCTGAAAACCTGCCTATTCTACCACAGGCCTGACAAACTAGTTCTTCAACCAATTTTTTTTCAACTCAATTCCTGCAATTTCAGGATAAAAACAACAACAACAATAGATTTTCGTTAACTCATGGGTGATAACAACAACAGGAAAATTGGGTGTGGATGTCCAGAAAAATGGTAACAGGCCACTAAGACACAACACGGTTCAGGTAACACCAATTTCAGGATGCGTGACAAGCAATCCACGTAGAGTTTTGTTGGTTACTATTTCCCTTCTCGGGTTGTCTGAGTTATTGACCTAGGGTTCATGTCATTCGGGGTTCCAACAAAGCCTCTAAAACTATCAACCCTCCTGGTAAACCAGAAGGCAACATAGCACCCAGAAGGTATTGTGCAGTCTCACCCGAGATAGCTTTAAATGGGTGACTGTAAGACTCAGGTGTTTACAGCCTAGGATAGAGTAGGGGATAGGGGTTTCTTGATTAAATCCAGGCACCGTGAGCTGTAAGGTAAACTACTTATCCCTTGAAGTCACACACATATATCCCATAGTTTAATTCTAGCAAAGTATACATAGATTCATAACCATGTATTAACTCATTCATCATGCTTAACCATTAATTGTTGAAAGAAAGTAGGGACATGCATACATTCAACACATTACACGATTATTACCATGGTTCACCCCCTCTTGGGCTACATCCACAAATATTTGGCTCTTGGCTCTTTTATTATGGCAGTTTTGTATTCTTGGCGCCACGCGCTTACAATTCTCCACAAAACTGGGTAAGATCTATGTGAGGCGAACTAGATCGCACCAAGCTCTACAGCTTGGGGTCTAATCCTCAGATCTACCTTCCCTCGTATCTTCTTTTATAAATATCTTACAAAATTGGTTCATACAGCTAAAAACATTACATATCGCCTATGCTCCTGCATGGTTACAGTCTCCAAAACTCAACAACAACAACAACAATAACAACAACCATCATAACACTAACAACAATCCACCCTCTATGATACTTTCATATCTATATTTATACATTTCGGGCACTTCAGCCTTTTGTAAAATATTACCAAAAGCCTAACCCTTCTTATGTTAGGTCTTTCTCCCATGCACATGTTGTTCTTCCTCCAGATGTCGCTTTCCTTTGTACACGCTTTCTTGCATGCACGCGTGCTATTCTTTTCCCAGTTGTTACTTCATTTTTCTGCATGCTTTCTTTCCCACGATCATTCTTCTTTCCCCTTCGGCCTGGTGCAAACAGGCCCCCAACACTGACATGTGACTCATTCACCTAATTTATCTGTGCTTCCTCAATCTCCTTGGTGATCATCTGGAACTTCTCCTGCAACTCTGTTTCTTTTGTTAGTGCCTGCACGGTTTTCTCCTTGATGGTGTCGGCTGTCTGAGTTTCCATTTCCTCACTCATCAGTCCTGCGTATTCTAGCTAAGTCTATGTTGTCTGTTTTCTGGCTTCTTCTGCCTACATAAGTACTTCTGCTACCCGTTCTTGCAACGTTTCTATTTGATCCTGACGCTCCTATTTCTGTGTTTTCCAAGTGATAAGTTCTTCCTATATCTTCTTCAAATCTTGTGTTCCCTTGACCCATTCTAGAATTGGTATGGTCTTTTGTCACTGCTTGAGTTCTTATATCATTGCATTGATCCTCTCCTCCTCCTTGTCCTATTGTTGGACCTATGGATCCTCTTCCAGCCTCGTCCAAAGTTACACTATTTTATCTAGCAAGTCGGCCACCGTGCTGACTTGTTTTTCTAGCTCCTGCAATTGCATTGTTGCTTCCTTCTTCCTTTGCTCCTTCACTGCTGGTGGAGTTGTTGGTCTAATATAGCCGTGGAGAGTCTCGATCTCCTTCTGATACTGATCAATTGCCTGCGCAATCTGGTCGATATTTTTTGTAGTTGGGAGTTCATTTCCTTGCGTATTAGTTGGAAGTTTCCCAAAAATTTATTCCCCTCTGCATTCCATCTCGTTTCTACGTTCCTTATCCTCCAAAGTTTTAGATTTGGTCTGCGCACAAACTATTTCCAGTGCTTCCTGCTTCTTTGTTTCTTGTTGTAGCTCAACTAAGTTTTTATGTGCTCATGACTGCATCTCGTGGTCTACGCTAACCTATAGTTTGTATAATGCTCTTGATGGCATCTGTGCCAAGACCAATTGGATATGATCCAAATCCTTCAGTGGTGTCTATCCTACAATTTCATCCATTCATAGCATGCTAGGATTTATGTAGACCATGGAATGTGCATGTGGTATCGGAAGAACTAGGTCACATTCTTCTACCTCCACCCTTTCTGTGGTCTATGTGGTCGATGTCTCTATGCCTCTACTACTACTTGTGATATGGGATTCCCTGAATTTCTTAAGGAGCTATCCCATTTATGTCAGTTCCTTCTGCAGTTTATCCCTGTGGTGCATGACACAATCGAAATCCTCTGCGAGGCAGTCTTGGACTAGTATAGCAATCATATCTCCATCATCCTCCATGATTGTATAGTCCGATGGTGCTCGTTGTGCCTTCATTTTCTTATGCGCACCTGCTTCTTGTACTATTGGTCTCTTAGTTCCCTCTGGTTCCTGTGTGATGGGGTTTGATGCAGTTTCCTATGCTCCCTCAGCCAATTTCCACTGTCCATTGGTCATCAAAGTGGTTTTTGTCCTCCCCTTTTGGGTCCCTGGCTCCTCTAAGCCGTCGTCTACCTGAGTTGACTTGGTTTGGCCCATTCTTCATTTCTTGGGTACTGGGATTTGTGGAGGTTGTGTTTCTACCTGCACATCCCCTCCTTCTGTTGTTTGTCACGGTACTTCTCTAGGTATGGTTGGAATCCTCCATTCATCAGGCCATTCGCTGATGATCATATCGATATCTCCCTCGGTGATGCAGTGGTGCATCTATAGCCACTATTTATCCGGATCATGCCTTGGTTGTATCCACATGGCTTGTCACCTAGCCCAGAAATTAACAATGCCCCCGTATCGTGTGACAGCCTCTACTGTTATTCTCCATGCTTGGCTGATGGCTTCCTGTATCTCCAGTAGGTAAGCTTCAAATATGATTCCATTCTCCCTCTTATACTTGGCTAGTGGCGTGGATCACAGGACGCGATATCTTGCTCCTCCTGGCTGTGGTGTGGTACAAAAGATGGCGTGTTCTGGTTCTCACCATCCCATGAAAGCTATGCGAGTGATTAGCCATGAGTAATGAAATTCCATACCTGTGTCCTGCGTGTCTTTGCAGTCTACTTGGAACAAGTTTGATAGGTATGGATCCCAGCTCATGGAGGTTCCTTTTGCGCACTGAGCTACAACAACAATGACTCCTTCCGTTACTTCGTCTTTGTGGCATTTTCTTAGTTGTTTGCAGGATAAGATTTTTGCACCCAATTGCATCGAGACATTGTTGATCTGTTTAATTATAATTCCTCTTGTTCCCTAGTCGGTGCCATATTTCTTCTTCATCTCTTCTGCCAATGATTTTTCCTTGGACTTATCATTCAGAATCAACGCGAGATCCATACCCCGGGTGGGTAGGCCTGTTATCTGCGCGATAAGTTCGACAGTTATGGGGACGGATTTGTCCAACCATACATCCCCTCCATGTGTAACTACTAACAGTTTCTTGATGCATGTCATTGCATATTGGCCTTTGCCAAAGTGTGGTATCTTCAACAATCCTAGAATTCTTGTTCTGTCCAGTCCAGTTGCCCACTGGTGTGGCTGAGTGATGGTTTCTCTGAGTTGGTTCACAACTATTTTCTACATAAAGACCTGTGGTGAAATCTCTGGATATTTGGTTTCATATGCTACGTCATGGTCAGAATACTTGAGCTTCCCAATGTGACCCAATAATTGTGGGTCCACCTATACTCCCTCTGGTATGTGAGGTAGAACAATCTCTGCAGTCGGTTTCTTTCGAGGTGAGCTCGGTATCTAAACTTGGTCCTTTTGTTGTGTTGGCTAGATCGAAGTTCCAACAACTCTTGGTTGTTCCCCTGTCATCCACTCTGGCCACGCCCAAGTAGTTCCAATGGTCTCCTCGGTTGGGTGACCTAAGCCAGGTGCTTGTGTCTCGTCTGGTTGTTGCTATGCTCCCAGATGTTGTGTCGTTCCATTCACTTCCATGACTGATTCAATATGTTCTGGTGGTATTTCCTGGTGGGTTTCTTCTTCTTTTTTCTAAGGCTCGTGCACCGCTACAGGTGTATCCTGTTTCCATGGCCTCTGTTTGTTGTTGTGGAATCTCCTCTAGTATTGGTATGGACTCTACTGGGATTTCCTATGGTGATGGGATTTCGACAATATCGACGATCTTCGGTGGTTTCTTCTCATTTTCTTCCAGTGGTCCCCTATGACCTAGTCTGAACCCTAGTTGATCTGGCTTTCTGGCCTGGTTCTGCGAGCTTCGGTGGTGCCATAATGGTGTTTGTCGAACGTTTGTTGAGTTCGAATGGATTCAATGAGCTCTGTGGCTTCACTCTATTCGTTCTATATACATTTTATCTTTTTCTTCTCTCCTTTCACGAATAGACTAACTGCTTCTATGCTCATGTGTTGTATGGGCTCGTCATGAAGCTTGTCGAGGACGCTTCCTCCATCATGCGATTAATTCACCATAACTATGGGTTCAATGCATCTACAGTGGTTTTGTTCTTTCCATTACGCCTACTCTATCGTCTCCATTTGGCATGTTTAATGTGACATCCCATCCATCCTTGCCTTGCTTTAACTCTGCCTCATGTTGTCCTGTCAGTCTACTTTTGTCGACTTTCCTTTTCCCGCTTGTTTCCTTTTTCGATATGGCTGTTATCGTTTCCCTTTTTTTTTTTACTACGCAGTGGGTGGTCAAATGTCCTTGTACAGCTTCAACTGGATCCCATTGATCATTCCTCTGAGGCTCGTGCTTGCTATATCTCTTAATTGTACAACTCCTCCATCCGTGACAGATTTTACCTCGTATGGTCCTAGCCAATGAATTCTCATGTTTCCTGGGTGATGCAACAATTTACTGTCATAGAGAAATACTAGATATCCTTCCTTGAACGTCTTCCTCTTGATGTGGCAGTTGTGTCAAGATTTTTCTCTTGCTTTTTGTAGTTGTTGGTGGAATCCTGCCAAGATTAGGTTTTCCTCCATCGACAGTAACTGATTCATTCTTTCTTGTACTGCACCTCATTCTATCATGTGTGTGATAGCTGCTACATGTATACTGGGTATTAAAAATTCTACCACACTACTACTTCTTGACCATAGAGTAGTTTGAATGGTGTGTGGCCTGTCAACTTTTTGCATGTTGTTCTATACACCCATAACATTGCTGGTACTTTAAGGTCCCAATCATCCCTATTAACATTACATATCTTTGTCAAGGCGTTCTCTAGAATTTGGTTGAAGGCTTCTACCATGCCATTTTCCTGTGGATGCAACGGTGTGCTTTTTTGGTGATGAACTTCAAACTCCTCAAGCATTGCTTGGATGGTGTTGTTTATGAAGTGTGTTCCTTGGTCACTCATCAAAATTCTTGGGCACCCAAATCTAGTAATTACTTGTTCAAATAGAAAGTGTGCAATTGTCTCTACGCTGCAATATTTTACTGGTGCGGCTTCCACCCATATTGTTAGGTATTTCATTGTGGTGATAATATATCTTTCCCCCGTTCTTTTGGCTGGTGGGTTAATGGGTCCCACAAAGTCTATCGCCCATTTTTCGAATGCATGAAGTGTCTCTTGCGGTCGTGGTGGAATCTCATCCCTTCTGTTGGGTTTGCCTACCCTTTGACAGACATCACATTACTGACAGTACTCTTTCGAGTCTCTGTGGATCATTGGCCACCATAATCCTGTGTGTAGTACCTTTTGCGTGGTAGTTTTTCCTGCATAATTCCCTCCTGCTATTCCCTCGTGGGATTCTGTTAAAATTCTTGGTCATTCGTGGTCTAGTATGTATCTTAGTAAGATGCTATCTATGCCCATCATATATAGATGTCCTGTGATCAATTGATAGTCGGCTGCATGGACTACCAGGTTCTTCTTCTGTGCAGTGGTATATTCTTGTGGTGCAGTACCTGTGCTCAAGTATTGGATGATCTATGCGAAGTAATCGTCAGCAATCTATACTGAGAATAGTTGTGCATCTGGAAAGTTGTCTTCTAACTTCGTTGGTTCCTCTCCATTTGTGATCCTCGATAGGTGGTCAGGTCCTGTATTCATTTTTCCTTGTTTAACTATTACCTCAAAGTCGAATTCTTGAAATATCAATAACCATTGATAGATTCTTCCCCCCAACACTGGCTTGTTGACTAGGTATTTCAAGGCTAAGTGATTTGTAAACATATTAAAGTGTTTTCCCAATAGGTAATGTTTGTATTTCTATAGTGCATAAACCATAGCTATGCCTTCTCTTTCTGTCGTGTTATAATTTTGTTCCGAGTCTGATAATTTTCTACTTGCGAACGCTGTCGGGTGATCCAAGTCTCCTTCTCTTGGTTGCACTAATATAGCTCCAAGTGCTATCGTTGATGCATCTACATGTACATGGAATGTCTTCTCCCAATCTGGAAATACCAATATTGGTGCGGTGACCATATTTTCCTTCAGGGTATCCAGATCGTGTTGGCACTCGTCGTTCCATTGATACTTTGCATCCTTCCTTAACAATTTTTCCATTGGTGCTATAATCTGCGGGTAGCCTTTGATGAGTTTCTTGTAATATCCTGTATGTCCTAGAGTTACTCTTAGTTGGCGGACTATTTTTGGTGCTGGTAGGTTAATAATGACTGTGATTTTGGTCGGATCCACTAGAAAACCCTGTCTGCATACTATGTGTCCCAATAGTATCCCAAATGGTGTTCCAAATATGCATTTCTTGATATTCAATGATATCTGGCACTTTATGCATTGTTCTAACATCAGTCACAAAACTTCCACATGGTTTTTTAGTAAACTATACACTGTCCAATCATCAAGGTATACTTCGAGGAATTGATGGATGAATTCCTTAAATGCTGCGATGACCACTCTAGAACATATGGCAGGTGCATTCTTCAGTCTGAATGGCATGACTGTATACTGATAAGATCCCCATTCTGTCGCGAACATGGTCTTGTGTCTATCCTCTTGTGCTATCTTAATATGATGATATCCTGAGAATCCATTGGTGAATGAGTAGGCTTCGTGGCCTCCTACGTTCTCGAGTAATTCGGCCATGAACGGTGTGGGGAATGGGTCGTGTAGGCATGCATCATTCAATTTCCTCAAGTCGATGCATATCCTGATCCCTCTTCCATGTTTCTTGTCCTGTAATACCATCAGGCTTATCCATTCTGATTCTTTGACTGGTTCGATGATGCCAGCCTCGAGCATCCTGTCGATCTCGTCTTTAAATTCTATTTATATATGGGGTTCAATCTATATGGTCATTGTTTAATGGGTCTCACATCATTTCTGAGTGGTATCTTCATTTCTCCCAATTCTTCGGCTGTGCCTTTCATCTCTGTAAAGGTTGTGGGGAAAAGGTTGTTGTATTCATGCAACAATTATGTGATGCTTTCTAGTGTTTGTTCGTCCCAGTAATCTCCAATGCTAACCATTTTGGGTTGCTCGACAGTCCCTATGCTAACCTTCTTTATCTTGATTGGCATAGAGATGACCTCTGACTCTAAGGGTGGTCCTTCCACATCTCTCTCACCTTCAAATTCTTCAATCTGAATATCACGTAGATCATCTTCATCCAGTGCTTCCTCCTGTATGTCGTAGCATGACAATAGAACCTTGACTGTCTTCTTATTCCGCTGTTGTACCTCTATGATAGCTTCCACTTCTAGTTCTTCAATGAATATGACATTTTTGATCCATTTCAGGGTCGTGTCTATGTTGGGGTTCTTATGCTCGAATGAGAAAGTGAATGTAAAGTTATGTTGGAGTGTCGCCCATGTCTTGGTACCTTTATGCATTTCTTGGTCCGTATACCAATTCACTGGTATGCCCTCTAAAGTATGAATGAAGTGGTGAGACCATTCCTCCGGTGGCATCATTTTCCACAGTGTTTTACACACCTCCAAGTGTTCTTCTTGTGTGCCTAGTCCGTCATATTTATGTTGTTTGTTACCTATCAGTTATGCGTCGAACCTTATGCGCAGTAATCACTTACATTGGTACCAATCTGTGGTAGTCTCTTTGTGTGCACCCCACCATATTGTGGGTGTAGCCTTTACTGCTAAATCCAGTGCTAGCAATCTCTGGTTTTCTATATTGTGTCAAGAAAGTTTCCAAATCATTTAGCCCATGAAAACTGGGTGGTTCTCTAATTTCTGTGCCAATCCACCTTACTGCATGGTCTATTCTGTCACACCTTCTCGTGGATACTTCATGTAGTCTTTGTTGCTGGTTTTCTAACCTGGTGTCTGAGTCTGTTGTACATGAAGTAATGCTCCGCCAACTGAGTGCCCCGTCTGCAGTTGGGTTTATATAGTCTGCATCACATGCAGTTGTTCTGTACAACTGGCTTATATCTTCTAAATATAGATAAGAGGGTTCTACGAACCTCTCACCTTCAGATGGGTTGAGTGGGGCTATGAACCTGTAGTCCCCCGAATCAAATGTCATTTTTCTGGTTTTTAAGTTAATTATGGCCTAGTTGTCGAACACCCAATCCAGACCAAGTAGCGCTGAGTAAGGTGTTGTGTTGTCTACTATTTTGATGACTTCAAAGTCTGCCTTAGTGCACACATCATCCACATCTACCATCACTCCTTTTAGTCTACCTACTGGTAGGACTCTATGTTGATTTGCTATCTTTAATTGAATATTTGAATATCCCAGTGTAGGTTCTCCCATGCATTGCCATGTAGCTTTTGGTAGTACATTCACTTTGGATGGTAGATCTAGTATAATATCTCCCATATTGAAATCCCCAAATGTTAGCATTTAGTCTAAATTCCCTACTTGTTCTTCTTCTTGTATGTAGGTGGTTGACAGTTTTCAATTCTGGCTTCTGTTCTGTCTTGCTGCTACATTTTTCTAGGATGTTTTGCAATATTTGACAGATGAAGGATCACTTAACATTTTGATGCATGATTGAAAAAATTCTTTGATAGTACTTACTTGTTCCTTGGGTTGTATTCTATTGGTATGGTCTAGTGATGGAGGAATTTCATATTCCAGAGCTTCCTTTCTCTGCTATGCAGTTGGTGCAATGTCCTTCTGGAATTCTTGTCGGGCTTCTGTAAAGATCTCCTTCTCCTTATGCACATCATACTACTTATTGGGGTCAGTGTTCTTCTTTACCCAATGGTTCTGCATTGGTTCCTGTCAAATTGCATCATTTCCTATTTTCATTACTCCTCGAGTGACTATGTTGATGTTTCGTCCATCATCCCTTGCTTCAGCTGAAATCCACTGAACATTCTGGTTATTGTGATTCCTTTTTTCGTGGATATTTATAGGTAATGTCAGACATTCCTTTGTATCATGGTCTGATGCATGACAATACATACAAGTCGCTGGTGGAAGTGGACACTCCCATGCATAATGTCCTGGTTGCTGGCAATTGTAACATGTAACAGGTCCTCTACCACGTCTGAAAACTCCTCTGGCTTGTCCTGCTCCTCTATATCCTGTGTGATCTCCTCGTGGTACATTATACTGTGGTGCCTGATTATACTGTGCGATATTTTATTGGGGTTGTGTCGGGTTGTACTATGGCTACGTGTTATTGTACGGCTGCGGCGTAGTATTATACTATTGCTGCATGGTGTTGCATGGGGTTGGGGCTTGAGTGAATTGTGGTGTTGCTTGCCCAATCATCATTTCTTCCTGTACCCTATATGCGTCTGATGTTCTTTCATGCATCAGCTCCATAGTTCTACAATCTTTTTCAACATGGCCGACTGATTTGCAAAAGGTGCAATATGAGTTCTTTGGAACTGTTTGGTATTTCTGCATCATCATGTAGTGGTAAGGTTCGTGACCCGGTTTATTTCATATTTCACACCATAATCCTTCCTCTGGTAGTGGGTTTGGCATCCCCATCGCCATATACTGTACGAATGTTGGGCATTCATTCACGTGGTGTCCTTCCGTCCTGTAGATAGTGCACCAACCGACTTCTCGTTTGTCCTTGTTTTTACTCTAGTTCAACTAAAATGTTAAGTTATTCAGATCCTCCTTTAGTTATTCGATACTCGGGTTCGTCTGCTAGTACTGATTCTCTTCCAATTGCAAGGCTGCCTGTAGAGCCTCTACCTGCGTCTAAAAATTCTATTGTTGTAATGGATATTTTAAGTGTGGGAGTAGTGAGTTGACAAATAGGTGTCGATGTTGCATATCGGTCATAAGGTATTTTAACTTTCCTTTTAATCGCTTGAATCTTTGATCAATCTCCCATACTGATTCTC
Organism: Picea engelmannii; assembly: GCA_009831015.1. Taxonomy (NCBI): domain Eukaryota; kingdom Viridiplantae; phylum Streptophyta; class Pinopsida; order Pinales; family Pinaceae; genus Picea; species Picea engelmannii. Next base: position 15,730 of record ML847450.1, on the reverse strand, counting down.
CTGGTTTCTATCTTATTTCAATCATCTCATTCATGTATTGATCCTCTAAGCTCAGCTTCTAGAACTCATTTATCAATAGTTTCTTAATGTCATCCAATGTCCTTGTCGTTCTGGGAACATTGTTCGTGTCTAGAATCATGTACCAGTCTATTTCTTGGTCTCTTAGTGTGATCGCTAGCTGCGCGAGTTTGGTGTCTTCATCAGTGATCTACTTTTCTTCCCAGATATTTGCGCAAATGAATAGATGCTTCTCAGGTTCTTCTGCTGCTTCTCCTCGAAATTCTAGTAATCTGATAGTAGGATCATGTCCCGCCATTCCAAATACTGAGCTACTCCCTCTTTCGTGCAGTGTAGATACTTGACTAAGGTTGCCTAAAATGGCTCCTCCATTTTTTGTTCCTTGTGTAGATGTACTTCCTACTATCAAACTTCCTCTGAAATTTGGTTGTCTAAACGGTGGTTTTCTCTTTGGTGTATTGGTCGCACATGGGTTTATGGGTTCCACACTAACATTAATCTAAAAGGGATGGTTGTCTTCTCCTCCTGTTCTTGGGCCTCTTGTTTTCCTCTCATACGTTGCACGCAGGATTTCCTCAATCTGCTCCACATCCTAGAGATCTTTTACCTCTTCCTCATCGCTTGCCAAGCCCTCCCTCTCAGCTATGACTCTCTTCTTGGTATTCACCTTATATTGGTAGGGTGTTTCGCTACACGTCATTCCTAATGATGCCAAGAACCACTTAAGCTAGTCGTCATCCATCAAGATTGGGTCCAAGGGTTCCTCCTCCTTCTTTTCTTTATCCTTCCCTCCTTCCATTCCTCCTCTCTCTATCAGTCCTTCCCCCCTTCCCCCATGCAAGAAGGGAAGTCTAGTTGTCTGATTCCATTGTCATTACACCTTTGTTATGTAGAAATATCTTGATAGAAGTATACAGTGATTGAATGTACCTTCCTCTGGGTCCTCATAGGAACTCTTGCTCGACTGTGATGTATGACTTTGTTGTGTCTACCGCAAATTCTATGATAAATCCTACCACAATACTGTCAAACCAAAAGTCAACTGTGCGGGTGAATTTGTTGTTCACCTGCTACAGCTATTGGATCTATATTGGAGTCCAATCTAGCTATCGAATTTGGTTCGTCACGTGGTTATCCTTTAAACTTAAGATCCACTGATGTAGTAGATGCGTAAAATCACAGAAAAAGACTTCGTGTAAATCCGTAAATACGTATTTATCCAGGTATTTACGCGGTGTGATCATGGGGTTTCAATTGTATTTATGTGCAAACTCTAGCTCTTTAGTTCTCAACCAGCCCTTGATTTCTTCTCTCGTGAGGTTCCAAGGTCTCAAAATTCCCTTCTAACAACTCATTTCTCTTTTTTTCCACTCCTTCGGTTCTTATTCATTCTATCTCGTCTACTCAGTTCTCTCTTGTTCCTCTTAACATGACAACAAAACCATTTGTTGGTTATCCTTTCCCTTCTCAGGTTTTCTGAGTTATTGACCCAGGGTTCATGTCATCCCAGATTCCAACAAAGCCTCTAAAAAAATCAGCCATCCTGGTAAACCAGAAGGCAACACAACACCCGAAAGGTACTGTGCAGTCTCACCCGAGATAGCTTTAAATGGGTGGTTGTAAGACTTAGGTTTTTACAACCTAGGACAGAGTAGGGGATAGGGGTTTCTTGTTTAAATCCAGGCACCATGAGATGTAAGGTAAACTACTTATCCCTTTAAGTCGCACACGTATATCCCACAGTTTAATTCCAACAAAGTATACACATATTCATAACCATGTATTAACTCATTCATCATGCTTAACCATTAAATGATGAAAGAAAGTAGAGACATGCATAAATTCAACACATTAAATGAGTATTACCATGGTTCACCCCCTCCTGGGCTACGTCCACAAAGATTTGGCTCTTGGCTCTTTTATTATGGCAGTTCTGTATTCCAGGCGCCACGCGCTTACAATTCTCCGCAAAATTGGGTAAGATCTATGTGAGGCAAACTAGATCACACCAGGCTCTATAGCCTGCAGTCTAATCCTCAGATCTACCTTCCATCGTATCTTATTTTCTCAACAACTTACAAAATCGGTTCATACAGCTAAAAACATTACATATCACCTACACTCCTGCGTGGTTACAGTCTCCAAAACTCAACAACAACCATCATAACACTAAAAACAATCCACCCTCTATTATACTTTTGTATCTATATTTATACATTTCAGGCTCTTCAGCCTTTTGTAGAATATTACCAAAACCCTATCCCTTCTTATGTTAGGTCCTTCTCCCATGCACATGCTTTTCTTCCTCCAGTTGTCGCTTTCTTGCATGTGCACATGTTGTTCTTTTGCCAGTTGTTACTTCAGTTTTTTGCACTCTTTCTTTCCCATGATTGTTCTTCTTTCCCCTTTGGCCTGGTGCCAACAAGGTCGAACACAGACTCGATGGTTCAGATAGAGGGTGTATCAAATTCTCAAGAAAACATCACAAGCTTCAAGTTTCATAGCTGCATGAGGGTATGCATGCAAAGATCAGACCAAATTCATGGTTTCAAACAACAGATGACAGAATGGAGGAGGAAACCCAAACTCAGTTGACACTTCAGCTTTTAATTGCAAGCGTCGAGGTTGACACTTATCTTCCTAGAGCTACATGCATTCCCTTTTGCACACGTTGGAGATGCATGCGATGCCTCTCCCAGGAATTAGGATAAAAAACATGTTTTGTGACACAACTTTAGTATAATAATAAAATATTATTCTCAAGTACTTAAGCCCCTAAGATTAGCCCCTCTTTCCAACCTTTCAGCCTCTTTTCCCTTACCCACCTTGTGGAATCTTAGTCCCCCATCACTCTTTCTTTGTGGTCGGTCTGCACGCAGCAATGTTTAATCTTTATTAATGTTCTACATATTACATATACAAAAACAGGCTCCTGGCCTTTAACACTTAGGCTCTCCAGCCTAATAAACACATAATCCCACCAACTTATCAATACTTGGCTCACCAGCCTACAAAACATGATTTACAATTCATAAACATGATTACAACAGGGCTTGTCTTTAGGGATATTACAATATGACCATGGGCCATCTCCCTTCACGACTTCATGCTTCAGAGCTTTTTCAAGTATTTGACTCCTTTTTCCCCGATCTTCGAATCAAGAAAATATCCAGGTACGTTGAATGAACCCTAGGAAGGAGTGGTTCAGTCCCATATAGGCCTTTCGATGTTTTTTTTACGAGTCCATAGAAAGAAAACTCGGGGCTTTTTCATGTTTAGAGAGTCTGAAAAACACTTAAAGAGAACTCTCTCAATTCCTTTTTCATAAAGTAGTCTGATGAGACCGAAAAAGAGATAAATTATCGCTCAACAAACATTTTCTTCAAATACTTTAATGAGCATGAAGAGAACAAGGTCATTGGGCAATCTTTTCATGTTTAGAGAGTCTGAAAAGAGTTTAAAGGAAACTCCAAGGGGTTCATTTTTCGTATAACCTTTACGAGTCCAAAAAAGTGATAAAAGTATACTCGGTTACATTCTCATGTATTTACGAGCAAAAGAAAGAAAAAATACAAAGCTCGGTAACTTATTCTCATGTATTTACAAGCATGAGAAAGAACAAAGACTAAGCTTGGGATTATTTTTATTTTTACACAAGCTTTAAAACAAAACAAAACTATGCTTGGACTTGGTTTCATTTTTACACAAGCTTGAACCAAAGGATACTATGCTTGAGATAAGTGGTTTCATTTCTACACAAGATTGAACCATAGAAAACTATGCTTGGACTTCCCAATGCATAACACATGGATGGTTGGTACTTAGCCCCCAACTTAAGAAACTAGCGAATCTACTTCAACATGAAGTCCAGAGGCTGAAAATATTGCCCCCCAAGCTTCATTTCATCCAATGACAAAGGCGGAGGAAATGAAACTTCAAATACTAGACGAAGGACTTGACTCAAACAGAGAGGGGGAAAACTATTTCATTTTTTAACGAGCTTGACACAGAAACAAGAACTATGCTCAAAACCTCTGTTTCATTTTTTAATGAGGTTTCCACAGAGACGAAAAAACTATCCTCGTAAGTGGTTTCATTTTTTAATGAAATTGAAATCAGAAAACCATGCTCAAGTCTGGTTTCATTTTTTAATGAGCTTGAAATCAGAAGATCATGCTCATATACCTTTGTTTCAGTTTTTAACGAGGTTGCCTCAGAAGTCTTGCTGGTGGGAGGGGTAGGAGATGGAGCATTTTGAACATTAGAAGAAATGGTTTTGGGGTCATTGCTAGAGGTTTGGATGGAATGAGGTTGGGCATGGAAAGCACCAATCACACCGTCAGCTGCATGAGAAGCAACAGGAGTAGTTGAAGTAGTGGTAGTAGAAGGATGAGGTGCGTCAGGGAGTAAGTCGTAAAGAGTACTTATTTGTGAATAAACGAGGTCGAGGTATTGAGCACGACTGATTGCCTATTTTTCTATGACAACTCCACCCATGGAGATGTCACAAGCGATGTCGTTCAAAAATTATTTCATGAACCACTCTGCCAGAAACTGATCGGGAAGTTCGAGTTTAATGAGATGTCGTCTCTGCCACCACTCATGAATGTGATCAGAGATATGAGTGGCTTTGGTTTGTTTAAAAGAACTCAAAATCTCGGTTCCCGTTTTGTAGTAGATCGGTAACTAGTAATGGGTGAGGAAAGCCATAGTGAGGGTGTTGAAGTCAGTGAAGAAGCCTCGTGGTAATTATATATACTACTTTGTGGTGGAACCTGTGAGAGTTTGCTGAAAAAGGCGTAAACGAATAGAGACATCCATCAAGGAGTTGGATGAGCACCAAAGGTGAAAAGTCATTATATGATTGTTCGAGTCCTCACCCAGTTTACCATCAAATTTAGGGATGTTGGATGGTAGTTTGGTTGGTATGGAGGGCCATTGAGGAGAGTGACAGATCAGATCATTTAAAATCCTCGATAGATCAGGGAGGTCCAAAGTGGATAAGAAGGGTAATTGTCTATTCACATGTGGGTACTGGTGACTTTGGGGAGGGAGTCTCGTCGGTAGACCAGTGGGACCATAAGCAGTTTCCATATAATGCGAAGATCCAAGAAGATTCGGTGGTTGGTGTGTAGGCAAGTAATTCATAGGGTTGTACCCTTGAACAGGGGCATGGGGTTGAGCGTTCGAGCCCTAAATAGGATTAGACGTGCCTGGATATGGTTGGCCTGTACTAGGGGATATGATGGAGCTAGCTTGAGGTTGTTTCCCCCAGTTGAGTGAGGATTATGTTGTATAAGATAATTCCAATACTGGGCCAAGGATGGAGGTATGTTTTGTCCATAGGGTTGGGTCGGTGGGGGTTGCCTTCCAATCGGGGGTTGTGTCCTAGTTGGGATTTGTCCTGCAAAAGGGGGTTGGGTTTGGCCTCCTTGGTGAAATTGTCCACCAACAGGAATCTGGTAATTAGGTGTGAAAGACAGGATGGTGCCACTAGGGTCGATGAATCTGATAGAGGATGGAAGAGGTCCTCTAAAAGGGGGTTGAGGAAGTGTTGGAATAAAACTGGGAACGATATGGTGCCTAGAAGAAGTGGAAATGCCAGGAGTCCCGGATGAGATTTATGTAGAAGCGGGAATAGAAGCATTCAACGCATGATATCTGGGCAGAAGGGTTGGGGTGAATCTGGGTGAAAGCGATGTGCCAATGGGGGCTTGGCTAGCTGTTGTAATCCCAGTGTGAGGACTCATAGTATCTAGGACCATTGTGTAATGGATCATTTGTAGAGGGATAGTCAAGATTTGGTTAGCTGGCAGAGTGTCTGTACTAGGAAAATAATAGGCAGTAGTAAAAGGTACTACATCTGGATCAGATGTTTCAGGAAACTCAGGTGCGACAGTGATATCAACGCTTGCTCCTGAGCCAAAGAGATCCCGTCTAAAAATGCCAATAGTCCAAAAAGGATCTTGACCCTCAGGTCCTATGAAAGGTCCGGTTGGTGATCTAGAATACTAAACAACTATATCTTCGAAAGAATTCTCTCACACAATACATCTCCCGGAGTTGAGAGGAAGTCAAAAGTCCTCTCGAGAATTGGTAATTCAAAACCGTTCTAGAGAGTTAGTTCTTTCCACTGGTGGAGTGGCAATGTCTTGGACTTCACTCTGTTAAGGAGAGCCCTCCGGTGAGTTGGTAGGCAAGGGTTGATAACCTTCCAGATCTTCTGGGGGTAGGCCTTGCATTCTACGTGAATAGTGTGGAGGGTCAATTGTGATCAAGTTAGAATTTTACGAAAGAAATTCTATGGCCAACTTGGGTAAACAAACAACATGCGCTAATAAAATCTAGGAAGCAACACCAAGAAAACAAGACCTTCTAATTCCGAAGTCACTAGTTGGTGATGAAATCCAACGTCGCAACGCCGAGAAAAGAAGGGGTTGGGCCAGGGTGGAAAAGTTACGTTGACGACCTGCTTAACGGACTTACACCCTCGTGCAAGCTCCCACACACAATCGTGGGTATACCCTTCAAGGAGCCTGAGTGAGTCTAGCCAACATCGATTCCAGGTACCGTGAAGACTTACCCCTTCACAGCCACCTTGTGTAAGACCCTAAGAAGATAGGCTACTAAGGTTACCACCAACAACAATAATGCCTAGGGGAACAGTCGACAATCCGATCCACATGCAAGGGTAGGGTATCTAGCCTGAAATCAGCGTGAGAGGATTTCACTCATCATTGTGGGTATACCTTCAAGTGACCCTTGTAATATGTGCAATCTCTACACCGATATCAACAAAGCACAGTGAGTAACTCTGTCAATCTCAATGCGACCTCAGGTTTGACCCTTGTGCGAGAAGGGATTCCCAGGACAAAATGTTGCAATTGGAACTTGACACTCCTTATCACAAGATACTATTTTTTTTTTGTGCTTTGCAGGGTGTGTCTCACTGCCTATTCCAAAGCTCTGGCCTAGCTAATGTTGGTGTAAAAGAGCCCTAGAAAAAGTTACTAGTTGAATTTTAAAATTGTGCAATATTATTAAAGGTTGTTGTTACTCAAAAGGAGACGGAAATGAAACTGATGTTGTGTGAGACTCTGACCCAACAATGCATAAATAGGAAAGAATGATACAAATTTTTGTTCGATGAATCCTATTTACAGGAGGGAAAGAGGAGTTTTCTGGAACAATGTGAACTACGATGTCTAATCTTCTCTAAAATGTAATATCAAACAACCATGAACAATGCAAATTCCCTATTCGTTCTCTTTTAATACTTGAATGACAATATTTTCGAATAAAAATTTGCTTAAAAAAAGAAAATGTCTTTAATTTTTATTAGAAACCAAGAAATAGGGATGGAACTAAGAAAAAGTAAGCAACCAACGAAAAAGAAATACACAACAAACACCCAAATCGATCTTTCAATGAAGACAAAAATAACAAATTGACAAGACCAGTCTCTTCAAATGCACATGGGTAACAATTTTCCAAGTAAT
>ML847448.1:10080-26065 GCA_009831015.1 Picea engelmannii | reverse complement strand
ACATGTAGTCATCAAGAACTATGCATATCCATAAAAGAATGGATAACATGTCATGCACAACAATAACAAAAAAAAAAGGAATAACATAAACACATCACAGAGATAATATTTAATACACAATGAAAATAAATATATAAGTTGATAAACTCGTGTTAGAGAAGTTATCTTTAAAATGTAATTACACCAACTGGTTACAGACATCAAACGTTCCACCCAACCTTAGGCTCTGTTGCACATAAACTCTCTGTAACAGACCACCCCCAAGCCCAGGCTATGAATCCACAAGGATGAGTCTCAGACCGACACTCAGTTTCCCAAACTAGTCAACAATCAAGCTTTCACAGGTTTCTCAACCACATAACAATTCCAGTTTGCCACCTCTCTTCCCCATTCAGTCTACACAACCAAAAGAGATGAACCTCATTCTTTGCAATGAAGTCCCTCAGGCTATTCCACCTATTTCCAAGACTCTCGGTGCTACTGGTTAGGAAATATCAAAGATGGAAACTCCAAGGATTCTCAATTGTGTACAGTCCTATCACAACCATCAATAATCTAATGCATATTGGAATCCATTCATTTCTAGATTACATGAGTAATTCTTACAACCATCCAACTGTGGCTCACTACCTTCAACAATTCATTTTCCATTCCCCATGCCAAACCAAGAATGGGTAAGAAGAGTGAATGAGAGAAAAATGACTCCAAACGTGTTTTGAGTAAAAATGAATGGACAACCACCAAAACAATCAAGAATAGGGTTTTAAATACTACAATGCATAATGTGGCCTTCCCCCAAGAAGCTCACATAACCCCCTCTACTCTCTAAAATTCAAAGGTGGGTAAAATGAAAATAATTAAAAATATAAGGCTTAGCCCCTCATCCCCTCCTCTTGCATGGAATCATAGCTACTTATAACTCTCATCCTTGTTCATCTCGTAACCAATGATGTATTTTATTATTAACAATTTTCAAAGTATTACATTTCCTAAGCACCCTGACCCCTTTCAATTGTTCGAGCACTCTGACCTTTCATCAATAGCAAAATAAATTATTAATCTGGGGACTAAAAACTGGGGTATTACATTCCCCTCCCCCTTATTTTGGCACTGTCCTCAGAGCATATACAAAAGAGAGAAATAAAAATTTCAAAATTCTTCAAAATTTCATGCGTACTATGCCCGCATGGCATCACGTAGCAGGTCCACTAAACCTTTACCAATCCTATGGCTCATGTTGGCACTATATGCAGGTTGTAAGACACTAGGTTAGAGTTATCATTGACTAACAAAACCCACTAGACAACCCTTTCAGCATCACCTGTTTGCGCAGATGAAGTCTCACCCGAGATATCTATTGGGGTTGCGAGAACCAGGCTTTTATAGTATTGAGGAAATGGAAGGTGGCCATTTCGTTCATTGTTCTTTATAATTGTCTATGCTCAAGATTATGTCTTGTTTCCTCATTAACTACTTAGTGATTCAAATTCATACTATCATGCTATTCCAAATTCATATATATTTCATTGTTGTAATAATTGTGAATATTTATCCATGTTTAACCATAAAATAAATCTATCTACAATGCATTCAAACAAAATTCATAATCAAACATATAAAAGACAAACAACACAAGATCCAATATCATCTCTTTAGCATTCCTTTATTGATTCTTGTCATCAATAGACAATTACATTCAATAACTCTAAAACCCAATGGAGGAACTCCTCAATACGTCTTATAAACTGGAACTCAACATGGAATCCCTAATCTCCCAACCCGTTACATATTTATACATAAATCTAGGGCTAAAAACCCTAATCTGTTCATCCCAAAAATACCCCATTACAATGCATGGTCAGTTTAGTTAACTGACTATTCTTTCTTCTTCTTTTCAATCTAGATGTTTCTTTTTTGTTGTTCTTCTATTTCTGAAATGTCAGGCTATCATCCTTCTATCATTTTTTTTTCTCGCTTTCTTCTCTTTCTTTATCCTCTGTCGGCTTTACTCTTTTGTTTTCTTTATTCTCCTATCTGCACATTGTATTTATTCTACACACTTTCTTCCTTCTGTGCATTTTCCTCCTAGATGAGACTTAGTTTCACACTCCCCAACTTTCCTTCTTCTTCCACACACTTTTCCTCTACTTAGTATTTTTCCCAAAAACTGTATCAAAAATGAAAAACTGTTTCCAAAACTTCATGTCCAAGAGGCCCCCAACACTCACGTGTGGCTCGTCCCGAGCCACTCAATCCTGTTGCCTACTCTTCCATGCCGAAAGGAAGTTTTGAGAGGCATCATTTGCTACCACCACCTCTTTGATGATTGTGGTGCTTCTTTTATCTCCTCTACCCTCTGTGCGGTCAAGTTTGTAAGTTTGTCCTCTGCTTCAATCAGTTCCTTCTTGACCTTACCTTGCACCATGGACAATTCTCCAATTACCCTAACTGCTTCTTCCTACAGTGGTCCCAGTCTCTGTTGAAGTATCTTTTATTGATCCATAATCTTCTCAACTTCTACATATGCCTTTTGTTGAGCCAAAATGGATGTCATCTTCTTTTCTCGTGGAAGTGTCGTTATCTTTTGTGAATCCTGATGTGTTCTTTCTTGTGCTTCTCTTAAGAATGCTTCCACTTCCTTCATCTCCAAGTCTTCTACCAAATCAATCCATATCTATGTGCTCTCCTCATAGAGCTTGGCGCACTCTCCTTCTAGTTTCTTAATATTGGAAACTGTTGTCATTGCCATTCTCTCCCTACCTTTGTGCACCTCTGGTGGCGTTCCTGGAATGCTCTATAATTTTAAGTCCTCAATATTCTCACAGAATCCCTTAATGACATCCCTAATTTTCAACACTTTCTCCTCCATAGTATCTTCTACTACTATGGGAACTTATGGAATTTCCTTGTATAGCTTTTGAAATATTGCTTGGGTTTTCTATGCTATCCCTTCATCCTTGTCCTTTTCCTTTAATGCTTTCTTCGTCCTCTCCTCAACGTCATATTTATTCTTCATAACATATTCTACTCTTCCTTCAATTTCCCTCTTTTGTTGACGTGTTATGTCATACTACTCCTGTAATTGGGCACTTTCATCCTTTATTCTTTCCAACTCTCTATGTACTTCCTCTCCTCTATTCCTCATTTCTTACACTAGTCCTTCTTGCAAGTCATGTAGCCTTGGCATGGGCATCCTTGATATGACTATATTGATATATCCCATCACATTTACTTGCTCCTATAATTCATCCATTGGAAACACCAGTGCATCTGTCTCAATATGTAAGGTTCTATGCCCTACTCTTAGTTGTGTCAGGGTTGGCTGCACACTTTGTGTTTCTGTCATTGGCCCTGTGGATGGCCCTTGCCTGGTCCTCTACTCTTTTTTTATGCTTATTTGTTCCAACATCTGCTTGAGTGCTCCCAACTGATCCTCCACTTTCTTTTGTTTCTCTTTGTGCTTCCTTGTTTCTTCCTCTCATATTTATTTTGTGGTATCCCATATCTGGTACCCAATTGTGTCCATATCATCATTAGTTAATATGTAAAATGGGGTTTGTCTCTATGATTTTTCCTTCTTGTGTGCTCTCCCGTGGGTTATGTCCCCATATCTTTCTTTTTTGTCCCTATTGTTGGGACTGGTTGTTGTGCCTCTATTGTGGATGGCCTAGGACGATCTCCTGCTCCATTATTTTCCTCATCATCAAGATCCTCATCACTTTTTCCTTTCTCTTATCCCTCATTTAAGTTCCATGTTTTCTCGACTGGGATTTTACAGTCTTCTTCCTAGTGATTGGCTATCAAGCTTACATCCTCTATTGTCAACCTGCAATTATTTGGAAACCATTGGCGCGCTGGATCCTTCTTGGCCTGCACGTACATGTGGTGCATTCCATCTATAAATCGTGCAATATCCTTGTATGTTGCTACTATCTCTAATGATATTCATGGTGTGTGCGCAACTAAATAGGTGATATTTTTGAGGTAGACAAAAAATGCGGTGCCACTATCATTTTGTCATCTTTTAATTGTTGTGTGCCATAAATATACATAACTCATAGCCAAATTGCTGCTATCGAATGTGTGCATTCATTAGTAATATTCTGGTTTTTTCCACCCAACCAACGCAATTAATATTAGAAACCTTGCGTAATGGAATTCAGTTCCCTTTTCCTAGGCCTCTGTACATTCCTGTAATAAAAGGTTCACCAAGAAGGTGGCCCATTTCATATGGACCTCTTACACACACCACTTTGAGGCTGCAATGACTGCAATCGAGGCTTCATCTTTGTGACATTTCTGCAATAGCTTGCAGGATAGTACCTATGTCACAAACCTCATATTTTTGTCATTGATACTTTTGGCATCTAGACCCCTCTTTCTTCTAAATGTGTGGAATATTTCTTTCATTGACTTGGAGATGGATCATTCTCCTATCTTGTTGAACAATATTCCCGGATCCTCGTCATATTTTGACATTCCTTTAATACACAAAATCAACATAGTATCGATCGATATAGGGGGATCGAGCTAGAGTGTCCCCCCATGAACAAAACTTAACAACACCTTCACACATGCATTAATTTTTGTACTCTACCTGAAATGAAAAATATCCAACAATTTCAGCATTCCTACCTTCTCCAACCATGACTCCCATTCCTGTGACTCTAGCAAGATTTCTCCTATGCATGGGACACTCTTAGTGTGCAAGTATTGTTCCCTAGCCAACTCCGGGAATTTTTGTGCATCTGTTATGTCATGTTCCATAAAATCAAGGGTGGAAATCTTCACGAGCATATCTTTGTCACTACTTACATTAGTCAAAACTGGTTCTATCGACAATGGGTACTTCCCATTGGCTGGTACATTGACATGTGGTTCATTGTCCATCTATGGAAATAGGTACTTTATGTGAAATATTGCAGGTGGCACTGCCTCCTCGACCTACCTCATCGATCTCTGGTGATGTTATTGGTTGTTTCATTTATATTATCACTATTGAAGATGGTCCTCCAACTTTCAATGCTGCCATTCATTTCCTGTGAAATATTCTTGGACTAACTTTGGATTTCTTCACGAGTAGTTGTAGCTCGGCTATGGTATTCTCAAATTTTCTCTGGTTCGATCTATTCGCTCCTTCTTGCATGCAATAATGACTTAGACTTGAAGATTTCTTTTTTTTTTCCCCATTTTGATAACTGTACATGTCTCATCCTGCGTTAACTACCTTATCTGATCCACCATCAAGGTTGATGAGTTGTTAACCAAATGCTCCTTTATTACCAAATCCATCACGTGATTTTTTCCTCGTAATGTCGATCTATCATGATTTCCAAAGGATTTTACCATTTAAGACTCTGGAAAACCTTTATGATCTTCCACTCTTGCTTCATAACCATTGTTTATGTTATTTAATTCTTTTAATGGTCTTTTCATTGTGAAACTACACACAAGTTCTTTGTTGTTGCATCTGTGTGCTTCACAATATGTCTCGTCTATTATTGTATTCAAAATTGGTGCAGTTCCCTTTTGATGCGTGATAACCATTCCTTTTATGCAAGTTCTTACACCTTGGTACTCAAACACTCTTTATCTTTTTACTATATCTACTTTTTATTTGACTTTCTTCATTTTTCTACTTTTTATTTTCTTTTCCTTGTTTTTCTTGCTACCATGGTACAACTACTATAATGCATGTGTTTTGGCACAACCTAGATTACTGCACACACTATTGGTCATCTCTATAGAGATTTAGTCGACTTCCATTAACTATTCCTCCAAAGACTTCTCCATTCAAGGTTTCTAACCTCACAACACCTGTCTATGTTACCTGTTGAATCACAGAGGGTCCTAACCAGTGCATTCTAAACTTTCCTGGATGATGCATAAACGTATTTTCATAGAGTAGTACCATATATCCCATTTCAAAATTCTTCTATTTGATGTGTTGATCGTGCCAAGCCTTCTTTCTTGATTTATAAAATTGCTCATGGAAACTTGTGACAAACCAATCTTCCTCAAGCTATACTAATTGTTCCAATCTCTCCTCTATTGCACCAGTGTCCGATATCTCCATGATCGTTGCAATGCACAGGCTAGGAATAATAAACTCCATAGGCATCACTGCCTCTTGTCCAAATACCAACCTGAAAGGTGTCTTCCCTATCAACTTCTTACTTGTAGTCATGTAAGCCCATAACACTGCAGAACCTCTTAAGTCCCAATCATATCTCCCTACATTGCAATTTTTTTTCAAAGCATTCTCCAAGCTCTTGTTAAAATATTCCACTATCCCATTGTCCTAAGGATGATATAGGGTACTCTTTTGATGATGAATCTAGAACTCCTTATCCAATGTTGCAATTGTCTTGTTTAAAAAGTTTATTCCCTGGTCACTCAGTAATATGTGTGGACAACCAAACCTTGTTACTACATTCTCGAACATAAACTACACAACAGTCTTTGCAGTAGAATCTTTAACTGGTGCTACTTCCACCCACCTTGTCAAATAATCTATCGCAGTGATTATGAACCTTGCCCCTGATCCTCTTGCTTGTGGGTTGATTGGCCCCACAATGTATAGATCCCATTTTTCAAATGCTTTCAATGTAACTTGTGGATTCAAAGGAATTTCATCCCTCCTGGATGGCCTTCCCACTCGTTGGCATACATCACATGATTGACAATATTCCTTCGCATCTTTGTGAAGTGTAGACAACCAAATCCCTATGCAGAAAATATTTTATGCAATTTCTATCCCTGCATAATGTCCTCCTACAATCCCATCATGCACTTCTTCAAGTATCATCGGTATTTCATGTTCGATAACACAACACCTTATTGTTCCATCTTCATCGAACTTCTATAAATTCCTCACAATCAACTGATAATATGCTACTTTCACTACCAATTGTTTCTTTTGCATAGCCATCATGTCTACCAAAGGTATACATTTACTAAGGAATTGTACGATGTCCGAGAAGTAATAATCCACCATCTTTACTGCAAATAGCTTCACATATGGGAAGGTATCATCTAAATTTCCTGCATCTTCACCTGACAATATGCGCAACGGATGATTTGGTCCTGCATTCAGCTTCCCAGGTTTCACTACAACCTCAAAGTCCTAATCCTGAAATAATAATAGCCATATGCATATTCTCCCCCCCAACACTAGCTTGTTGAATAAATACTCTAATGCATAGTGGTTTGTATACATCTTAAAGTGAGACCCCAATAAATAATTTTTGAACTTATGTAGTGCATATACCATTGCCAATCCTTCTCGATCCATGGTTGTATAATTCTTCTCGGCTATATACAACTTCATACTTACAAAAGAAATTTGGTGATCTATGTCTCCTTCCTCAGGTTGAGATAGTATTGCACCCTACACTATGGATCATGCATCTGTATGTACATGGAACTAATGTTTCCAATCTGGAAAGATCAAAATCGACACGGTTACCAGTTTCTGTTTCAAGGTGTTCAACTCCTTCTGACAATCCTTGTTCCATTGGAACTTTCCTTCCTTCTTCAGTAATGTTTCCATTGGTTCTTTGATCTGCGCATATCCTTTGATAAATTTCCTTTAATAACATGTATGTACTAGAGTTTACCTCATCTATATGACTGATGTAGGTTGTTCTAACTCTAGACTTACTACAATTTGTTAGAAAAAATATGATCATGGAGAAATAAATTAAAACAAATGCGAAAATAAAACACAAAAGATACACAATACAATAGAGACATAGATATACGTGTTTCACCCATTGTGGGCTACATCCACCAGAGAAATTTTCAGTTCCTTCGTTTATTATTATCCAAAAAATGAAGGGATACAACCTACAACACACCCACTATAACTTCTGCTTCTTTCTCTCATAGTCCCCTTTCTCAGAATACAATATTTTCAATGATACATAGCTGCAATACATTTCCCTCATAAAAGGGGGTTTCTTTCTAGGGAAAAAAACCATAACATAACTTCTAATGTCATATCTGCGACCTTATAATGAATGCTCCAGATTTACTATGAAATTACAATATTCATTTACAAGGAAAAATTTCCTTCAGGGGCTTCGCCCCCAAACCCTCACAAGGGGCCTACTTGCCCCCAGATGCCCTAGCCGGGGAGATGCTCCCCTGGACCACGTAGGAGGGAAATTCCCCCCTGCACTCCCTTGCGTGAAGGAGTGTACATTCTTCCAGGGTGTAAAGTCTTCATGGGGTATAAAAATGACTGAAAACAAAGTCCTATGAATCAAGAATATAATCATGCTTCACAACCAACACAATCTTCGTTGGATCTACTAATAGTCCATGTTTGCACACTACATGTCCCAACATAATT
Organism: Picea engelmannii; assembly: GCA_009831015.1. Taxonomy (NCBI): domain Eukaryota; kingdom Viridiplantae; phylum Streptophyta; class Pinopsida; order Pinales; family Pinaceae; genus Picea; species Picea engelmannii. The sequence goes on along the minus strand of ML847448.1, from coordinate 17,709 downwards.
CCAAATGGTGCACAAAAAAAACACTTCTTCAGGTTCATGGAATCTGACATTGTCTACATTGATCCAACATGAGTCTAAGGACTTCTATATGATCCTTTAGTAGACTGAACACAATCCAATCATCCAAGTATACTTATATGAACTTATGGATGAACTCCTTGAATTCTGCAACTACTACTCTGGAAAACACCGCTGGGGCATTCTCCAGTCCAAAGGGCATGATTGTATACTGATAGATCCTCCACTCTATCATGAAAGTGGTCTTGTGTCGGTCCTCCTTCACAATCTTTATCTGATGGTACCCAAAGATTCCATATGTGAAAGAATATTCTTATTGGTCTCCTACATTCTCCAGTACCTCATCTGTGAATGGTGTTGGAAATCGATATTGTAAGCCCACATCATTCAACTTCCTTAGATCAACATAGATCCTGATTCCTCCTGTCTTCTTGTCCTACACTACAATTGGAATGAACCACTTAGATTATTCTAATGGTTTGATGATTCCTACATCCAAGATCCTCTCTATTTCAGCCTTGAATTTCTCCTTGTACATCATATTTAACTTGTAAGGCATCTGTTGCACTATATTAACTCTTGGGTTTAGTGGGATCGTCGTCTCACCTAAGCATATTTCTATCCCCTTCATCTCTAAAAATTTCATTTGGAATAGGTCTTGATATTGTCACAGTAAGTTTGCAATCTTATCAACTGTCTCATCACTCCAATAATTCCCTATTTGTGTAAACTTAGGATTCTCGATCATCCCAATGTTTACCTTTTACATCTTTATATTATGTGTGTATGAAACATATTCAAGCTTTGTCCCTTTTGTTGCTTATTCTCCTTCTGTATTAGGTACCTATACATTCCTGGGATCCTCTCCAACATTCTCCTCCTTAGCTACATTACAGTACTGTAGTAGATTATGGAAAATCATCTTGGCTCTGTGTGTACTACATACTAGCACCACCTCCATCATTCCTTCCTCTAAGAATATCTTCATTCAGATATCCTATAGTGTTGCATCTATTGATGGAGATTCATTTTCAAAATTAAATGTGACTTTGAACCTTTGGACCAATACTTCCCATCCTACTGTTTTTCTCTGCATTTCCACTTCCAAATACTAGTTCTCAGAAATTGTTTCCAGTGTGTGTATAAATCTGTGCATCCATTATGTTTTCGGTACTAAAATCCAAAAAGCCTTGCACTATTCAAAATGATCCGCTGGATCACTCCTTCCTGTGTACTTTTGCACAATATTTTCTTCCTCAGAGCCAAACCTTATCTGAATTAGTCTACTGCAGTATGACCAATCTTTCATTTCTTTTATGTGTCTATCCCACCATCTAGCTGGAGTCTCCTTTAAAAGAACATATAGTGATAACAACCTTTGTTGTTCAGGTACCTGCAATTCAAATACCTTGACAAACATTATTATACTAGTTAATCCATCATACCTTGGTGGATCACACAACTTTCTTACAATCCAACGCAAGGATCATGTTATGCGTGCACATCGTATAGTTGATAAATACTGCATCCTTTGTTTCCAATGCTTTAGACCTGCTTCTAAATATGATGTGCATGAACTAATACTTCCCCAACTCAGTGCACCATCTGTTTTCGGGTTGACATAATCCTCCTTCTATGCAGTCCTATTATACAAATTGTCAATGTTGTTCCCTCTTGTTGATTCTATGTATCTCATTCCTTCTAATGGGTCCAAGGGTGCAGTAAATTTCAAATTGTCAACTTCAAATATCATCTCCCTCCTCTTTAAGTTGATGATATCTTTGTTATCAAAATCCCATTCCATTCCCATCAGTGATGGATATGGTTGAATTTCATCCATGATCTCATTAACTTCAAAGTCTTCCATGCTACGCACCCCATCTATGTTCACAGGTACTCCTATCAAATGACCAATCAAGACTATTTTGTGTTGATTTGTGAGCCTTAACTAAACAAGAGACCACACTAAATTGGGTTTTCCCATCAATTCCCATGTCTACTTAGGTAAAAAATTCACATCGGATCCCAAGTCCAAGATAAAATTATCCACATCATACTCCCCAATCTGCGCACTGAATCTGAATTCTTCATTGGTTCTCTTCCTACGCAGCACATGATTTACCATCCTTTGTGCAACATGATTTTCCCTTCCTCTTGTACAGTGATAAATCATGTCATGTAATGTACTCATCGTAGTTTTGTCTTTCATTATCTCTACAAAACTCCTCAAAAATTATGTTAGTGTGTTTACCTTTTCAGTCGGTCTCTTTGGCACATCACGATCTTCTACATGAGGGGAAGATGATGTTGATTCTCCCAAATATTATCCAAGTACTTCTTTTATCTCTTTTTGATATGTCTCCCTTTCCTATTGATTATCAAAGGTTGACATAGGCCCTACTAACTTACTTACTCATTGCTTAGTATGCTTTTGTCCATTTTTCATATCAACCCTTGTTCTAGATCCTCTTCGCATAACCATTTCTATTCTTGGTACTTCATTTCGTTTTTCAGCTGATATCTTCTGCACATTGTGATTTTGATTTTGGTTATGGTTACCTTTGTCCTACAATTTAAAAACTATTTGAGCACAATCTTCTGTCGCATGATCCAATTCTCTACAGTATGTGTGCATTGTACATGCATTTTGATAGTCCCATGCCAAGTGTCTAGGTTGATTACAATTATAACATATAATTGGTCCTCTACCTCCTCTACCAAAATTTCCTCTACCTTGACCTCTGCCAAAGTTTCCTCTATTCCCTTGATTGAAACCTATTTTATTGTTATATTGTGGACCCCATTCTTCTACTGCAACATTCTCTTTCTAGATCCTATACATATTTGATGTGCGTTCCTCATTAAGTTGAACACGCAACAATCCTTTTCCTTGTGCTCCATGGATTTGAAAAAGTTGTAGAACAAGTTCCATGGGGTAATCTGATATTTCTATAGTAAAGCACACTCCATTGGGTGACGACCCCATTTCTTACATATCTTACAATATCCTCCTCTTGGTAATGGATTCAACTCTCTTGTCACTAAGTGTTTTGTGAATGTTGGGCATCCATCCTTATGGTGACCTTCAATCCTACATTTTGTACAGAAGAATTGCTCACATTTATCCTTTCCCTTGGTCATCTATACCAGATGAATTATCAATGTAGTCAACTATGTCTGAACTTGCACCATTCCTCCACTGTCTCCTACTGGGGATGATTCCAATTTCATTGAAATTTACATCGCCTAGGGATGCAACGAAACATTCTATTGGATCAATGGCCTACATATGTGTAGTAGACGCCCTACAATAAACCATTCTTGATTTTGTTAATCCAAGATTTGGAAAGTTAGTATACCCATCACATCCTTAAATCTTTGATCAAATTCCCATACCGACTCTATTTGTACCTATTTAATCTCCTTTAGTTCTATGATGTATTGTGACTCTGAATTTGGATTATTGATCTCTTTCAACAATGCTTGCCTTATCTCTGCCAAATTCCTAGCCTGTCATGTAGGTGTGACACTCTACAACTTCATATACCATACTAGCGCATGACCTCTAAATGTTGTCGATAACTGCACAATCTTCACAGCCTCGTCCTGCACATTCTTAGTGGCCCAAATTGTTTCACATACAAAATTTTGTTGTTCTAGGTCCTATGACCCCAGTGCACCATCTGTTTTTGGGTTGACATATCAGTGCACCATCTATTTTCAGGTTGACATAATCCTCCTTCTATGTGGTCCTATTATACAAATTGTTAATGTTGTTCCCTCTTGTTGATTCTATGTATCTCATTCCTTCTAATGGGTCCAAGGGTGCAGTGAATTTTAAATTTTTAACTTCAAATATCATCTCCCTCCTCTTTAAGTTGATGATATCTTTGTTATCAAAATCCCATTCCATTCCCATCAGTGATGGATATGGTTGAATTTCATCCATGATCTCATTAACTTCAAAGTCTTCCATGCTATGTACCTGATCTATGTTCACAGGTACTCCTATCAAATGACCAATCAAGACTATTTTTTGTTGATTTGTGAGCCTTAACTAAACAAGAGACCACACTAAATTGGGTTTTCCCATCAATTCCCATGTCTACTTAGGTAAAAAATTCACATCGGATCCCAAGTCCAATATAAAATTATCCACATCATACTCCCCAATCTCCGCACTGAATCTGAATTCTTCATTGGTTCTCTTCTTACGCAACACATGATTTACCATCCTTTGTGCGACATGATTTTCGCTTCCTCTTGTATAGTGATAAATCATGTCATGTAATGTACTCATCGTAGTTTTGTCTTTCGTTATCTCTACAGAACTCCTCAAAAATTATGTTAGTGTGTTTACCTTTTCAGTCGGTCTCTTTGGCACATCATGATCTTCTACACGAGGGGAAGATGATGTTGATGCTCCCAAATATTGTCCAAGTACTTATTTTATCTCTTTTTGATATGTCTCCCTTTCCTATTGATGATCAAAGGTTGGCATAGGCCCTACTAACTTCCTTACTCATTTCTTAGTATGATTTCGTCCATTTTTCATATCAACCCTTGTTCTAGATCCTCTTCGCATAACCATTTCTATTCTTGGTACTTCATTTCGTTTCTCAGCTGATATCTTCTGCACATTATGATTTTGATTTTGGTTATGGTTACCTTTGTCCTACAATTTAAAAACTATTTGAGCACAATCTTCTGTCGCATGATCCAATTCTCTACAGTATGTGCACGTTGTACATGCATTTTTATAGTTCCATGCCAAGTGTCCAGGTTGATTACAATTATAACATATAATTGGTCCTCTTCCTCCTCTACCAAAATTTTCTCTACCTCAACCTCTGCCAAAGTTTCCTCTATTCCCTTGATTGAAACCTATTTTATTATTATATTGTGGACCCCATTCTTCTGCTGCAACATTCTCTTTCTAGATCCTATACATATTTGATGTGCGTTCCTCATTAAGTTGAACACGCAATAATCTTTTTCCTTGTGCTCCATGGATTTGAAAAAGTTGCAGAACAAGTTCCATGGGGTACTCTGATATTTCTGTAGTAAAACATAGTCCATTGGGTGACGACCCCATTTCTTACATATCTCACAATATCCTCCTCCTGGTAATGGATTCAACTCTCTTGTCACTAAGTGTTTTGTGAATGTTGGGCATCCATCCTTGTGGTGACCTTCGATCCTACATTTTTTACAAAAGAATTTCTCACATTTCTCCTTTCCCTTGGTCAACTATACCAGATGAATTATCAATGTAGTCAACTGTGTCTGAACTTGCACCATTCCTCCATTGTCTCCCACTAGGGATGATTCCAATTTCATTGAAATTTACACCACCTGGGAATGCAACGAAACATTCTATTAGATCAATGGGCTACAGATGTGTGGTAGACGCCCTGCAATAAACCATTCTTGATTTTGTTAATCCGGGATCTGGAAAGTCAGTATACCCATCACGTCCTTAAATCTTTGATCAAATTCCCATATCGACTCTATTTGTACCTGTTTAATCTCCTTCAGTTCTATGATGTATTGTGACTCTGAATTTGGATTATTGATCTCTTTCAACAGTGCTTTCCTTATCTCTGCCAAATTCCTAGCCTGTCATGTAGGTGTGACACTCTACAACTTCATATACCATACTAGCGCATGACCTCTAAATGTTGTCGGTAACTGCACAATCTTCACAGCCTCGTCCTGCACATTCTTAGTGGCCCAAATTGTTTCACATACAAAATTTTGTTGTTCTAGGTCCTATGACCCCACTCCCTAGAACTAAAAAAGTATAAGAGTATTATCTACCCATGCCATGGTGCCTTGTGTATTCTCTCTAATCGGTGATGTTGGTTGACTCTGATTCTGACTCAACACACTATTTCCACTGCTCTGACTGCTACTACTCAGTCCTCCCTGGCTAACTATGATTGTTTTTGAAAAAATATTTAATTGTTATTTTTTATTGGGGTGATGCACACGGGGTCTTGGATTTGACACATGATCCTATCCGAGTAGGAATTATTTGTTCTTCTATTACTAGGTTGGACTGAAAATCCTCTTTTTCTCCTCCTATATATGGTATCTCCATGATTCACACTAGTGTGCAAGGTCCTCTCCCCTCTGGATTATTGTGCAACTCTACTTTCTCATCCCCAATGTGTTTCCTCTTATACCTCCTTCCTCTATGAAACTCTCCAAACTCGTATTATTCCTCTCGTATACCATCTTCCTACATCCTCATTCCATCTCTTCCTTTTTCATCGCTTCCTTCATTCTCTCAGAATATTCTCTTGTCATCCCCCATTTCCCCTATGTGCGAAAATCCCCTTAGCAGTCGGATTCCATGATCATCACTTGATTTTCACAAAAAAACATATTTATCCATGTCCCTAATGATTTCAAGAACCTCCTACGCGAACCTTTGAAAATGTCCCTTTCTATGACACTATATGATTGACTACAATCTACTGCAAATTTTGTAACATAACCTCCTAATATACTATCCAACCAAAAATACACTACACGAGTAGTTGGGTTACTTACATAATTCAACTATCTTACCAACTCAGGAGTCCAATTCCTTGGCATTGCAGCCTCGTATATTCTAGTTTTCTCCACTAATATTTCTATCCACTCAATCAAAATACTTGAAAATTTGCCAAAGAAAATTTCATGCAGATATGTGTACACATACCTTTGAATCCATTACTTATCACTCATACACAAAGCCTTTTTCTCTTGTCATGCAAGCTCCTTTTCCTTTCTCTCCAACCACTCTGATATCTCCTTCTTATTTGACCTCTAAAACATTCAATTAATCACAAATTCTTGGTCCCGACAAAAAAACCATATGTTGGCGTTGTGCACAAGTTGTAAGACCCTAGGTTCGAGTTATATTTTACCAACAAAACCCACAAGACACCGACCCTTTTGGCATCATCTGTTTGCGCAGATGAAGTCTCACTCGAGGAATCTATTGGCACAATGAGAAACATGTTTCTGCAGTATTGAGGGAATGGGACGTGGCCATTTCGTTCATTCTTCTTTATAACTGTCTGTGCGTCAGATTTTGTCCTAGTTCTTCATTAACTACTTAGTGATTCAAATTCATACTATCATGTTATTCCAAATTCATATATATTTCATTGATGTAATAGTTGTGAATATTTCTCCATGTTTAACCATAAGATAAATCTATCTACGATGCATTTATACACAATTCATAATCAAACATATAAAATATCGACAACACAAGATTTGGTATCATCTCTTTAACATTCATTTATTGATTATTATCATCAACAGACGATCACATTCAAGAACTCTGAAACCAAATGGAGGAACTCATCAATATGTCTCTTAGACTAGAACTCAGCATGGAACCCCTAATCTCCCAACCCATTACATGTTGAACTATCCATGTGACTGAGAGCCTTCACAACCCAGGTACAACGACACGATTATCAGGGGTGCGCTCTACCACTGAGCTAATAGCCCATCATGCAGGCCTCCTGGGGAGGGAGGCCTACCCCTACACCAACAACAGGTAATTTTCCAAAAAAGATATTATTTGAATAGATAAAGGCATCATCTAGA
>ML847447.1:4559-34675 GCA_009831015.1 Picea engelmannii | reverse complement strand
TCAGCATCGTGGCGGCCTCCTCTGTGTCTCAGCATCTGTTCTGAACTGAGTGCCAGCTCCGTGTTTCAGCATCTGCATGAACCGTGTAACTGCTTCGTGTTTCGGCATATGCATCCTCGGACTGTGTAGCAGTTCCGTGTTTCAGCATATGCGTCCTTGGGCTATGTAGCAGCTTCCGTGTTTCAGCATCAGCTCAACAGCGGCTTGGGCAGTTCTGTGTTTCAGCATCGGTTGAAATACTATTCTGCAAATATGGACACTTCTGCACTTCTAATCAATGGTTAGGTTCAAAAGTAATGTAAAGTATTATGCAGAACGGATTAAGCATAAAATAATGAGAAAGGACGTTGTATACCTTGGAATGATCAGGTGAAATGATGGTATAAGTCAAAATGCAGGTGATGAAGGGTAAAATAATAGCAAAAAGTATGGGCAAAAAGAGTACAATATGTGGTCCTAACAGTGGAGAGTAGTGAAAATGATTGAGTATGGAGAGTATAGAGTAGTGAAAATGACTAATTATGTATTGTAGAGTGTTGGAATAGTCACCAATACTGAGAGGGGGGGTGAATCGGTATTGAGCACTTTTGACCATTTTTAACCTTAAGCATGTCATGTAAATATTAAACATTAACAATTTCATTCATCATCACAAAAATCCATCCACAAAACACAATCATTTTTTTGTGGAAAGACAAATAGGATAAAACCACATAAAGATTTTCTTATATCATGTTAAGATTACATTCATAGGAAGAACCAACTTTCGATATTCTCGAGCACCAACTAGGAGGCAATGACCCCATGATTTACAAGCACCAACATGAAGGAGGATCCAGCTCCCTAATTTACAATCACTTACTATATTAAGGTAACAACACCCTGTATTTACCAAATCCAATTGGAAGGAATCACCAACTCCCTAAAGCATAGGAACTGACCCATTGAATGAAGACACTAATATTCTCAATTGAGCACCAACTCAATATGATATCATCAATCCAATATATTCATACACAAAGTACTTTTGACTTCACCAGCAAGCTTCATTCCATACAAAATCCTTCAAACCCTAGCAAGCCTCATTACATCATTCCTAGAATGTAATCACCGACAACAACATCCACTATCGGTAACATCTATTCACGAAAATGTCCACTAACGACAACATCAGGCCAACATCACAACTTCATAGCAGAGCATATGGAAGCATCACAACCTCATGAAAACATCATAACTTCATAGAAGAGCATACAACAACTTCAAAACCTCATAGCAACATCACAGCTTCATAGTAGAGAATACAACAACATCACAACCTCATAGCAGTGCATACGAAAATCTCACAACCTCATGACAACATCACAACCTTATAGCATACCTTGAGAATAAAAGGATCTTAAGAGAATCCCTTAGAATTCTCATGAACACTGGAAAGACACCACAACACCTTGAGCACACCTTAGACTTGATCTCTTCGTTGATTTCACAAAAAATACAAAATTGTATTCTATATTTATAGTAATTATGTCCCCAAAAACTAGTTGAGCCGACATCAATTTTTTGGTTGGGTTATCAGACATAAAAACTCATACATCCTCATTCCTAGGGAGTTAGAAAGACTTCCATATATCGTTGGAAAGGTATAAGAATAATTTTCCAACCATGTAACTTTTTCTCCCATTTTATTTATGTATATATGGTAAACATTCCATCAAAAATAGGGTATCCAAGTTGACTAAAAATAACACTTTCAACAATATCCATCTTGCAATCTTTATCTTGGACATATGTAGGCTTGTAATAATTATCTTGGAAATATTGTGGGATCCATTTGTATGCAACTCAAAGTGGGAATGTGGAAGAAACCACATGTTATCTCATCCCATGAGGGCCATTCTTAAAATATATGCCAGAAGGGGACAAATTTGGAATTATATAAACTTATGTCAAGGATCCTTCAAGGCACTTCAAGGCTTCTTCAAGTGGACACATCATTACCGCCTCAAGGGAATATTATTCAATTTAATTTGACATTGAATTGTACTCATGACTTGAATACTACATGTTGACTTCTCAAGGCTTCATCAACATGTCTTCAAGGCATCATCAACATGTCTTCAAGGCTTCTTCTCTTGGCTTCATGGCTTCAAGGCTTCTTTACTTGGATTTGTTATCCCCTATCCTAGGGATAACTAAGGATATCATGTCTTTAGGCCCATAGGTCCTATACATGGAGTGTCAGGAGGAAAATGAATTGAGCATGGCCCTAGAGGGCCCATAATTTATTCAGTGCATCCCACCTATTAATAGTAGCAGTGTCCATCCCATCATCCTGGTACTGAAGTAGCAGTAAGTCTTGCTCCATGAGGTGATTATTCTGGGTATCATGGTATGTGTCACTCTGATTTTTGAATCACTTGAATATGTTGCATTGGATTCTCCTTCATTTCATAACATTTTCTTGGAAACTATGCTCTTTAACTTGTTCATTCCTAGTAGGGTGACATAATTCCCTAGTAAGTCGATTCCCCTTTAGGATGAGTTTCCACTGGGTGGGTCTATGAAATTTCATCATCCATTCCCTTCGTACTTACCACTTTCCATTATTATTCCTCTCATTTACCCCCCACCTTGGTTCGAGCATTGGGTTTTCCGCACTAGGAAGGGTCATACCTTGCCTACCTTGCCTTATAGGAAGAAGGGTCTAAAGGCCCAGAGGGTAAAAATATCTGGAAATATTTAAAATCCAAAATGAAAGCTTTGAGATGATTCACCCAGGGATTACCAAGAAAGCAATAAAAGGATTATCTGTAAGAAAAGGTGACCCATAAGATAAATAAAAAATCAAGTTACTAGTTTGTGTATGGGAGGTCTCATCATGAGCTAGCCTATTAGGTACATGGGAATGTAGTGGTATGACACTACCATCTATCTAGTCACCAAACCAGGGTAGTGGCTCTTGGTGGAGTAGCCAAGAGAAAGGGGGTCTCATCACAAGCCAACCTTCTAATTTTTGTAAAATACTTATGGATAATTCTGTCACCTTTGGTCACCAAGCCAGGATAATGTCCCCCAGCTTTTCCCTTGAAAAGAAAAAATACCAAAAGCAATAAGACTAATAATAAAAGGCATTGAATGTTCTAGGAAAAAATGACATCCATGATGAGGTGCAACTCGCCCTCTACAGAGGCACCCACAGGAAAGACCTACATTTCCTTGTTATCATTTCACCCTCTGCCCAAACTTTCCCCCATGCCACTTCATACACACTTACATGACCTAGATTGGTTCTCACCTGGGAAACACCCCAAACTTAAGGAGGATTATCCCAATAGGACATCCTCAGACCTTCTCCAAACCTGACTTGTTAAAATGTATAAAGTCTTTGAGCATTTGTCTTGGTGAAGGGGGTTTAATGCACATATTTGGGTAATTTGATTATTAGATGTGATTGGCATTGCTATGATCCATGTGACTTATGAGCCCATGGAGGGTGTACTTGTTGTTGTTATAGAACTTTTCCCAGTGGATAGGTACATATGGAGGAATAATTAGGTCGGACCTCCATGGGGATGAAAGCCCAACAAATGGATGTTGCAACCCCACCAAGGCAAAAGAAAAACTAGAGGCTTACACGAGGAAGAAAGAAGGATGTTGCACTAGGGACACTCTGGTAGACCTAGACCCGGGTGGTTTTTCCTTTCCACTTGGATGTTGACCCCTGAGAGCACATGTGTAACATCCCGCTCTGGCGCACTTACCAAACTTATTCTTTGAGGACACTTGCTCGCAAGTGATCTGGATTTTTATGATGATAAAACTTTTTCTTTCATTATGATGTGTTGAGTGATATGACAGAATGTTTTTACTACCTTGGTGTAGACAGGTGCTGTTGACTCAGTTTCATTGAGTGTGCAGGGTTCGGACCTTGAGGATGCAGAGGCATCGGTGGAACTCCCTTGGACTCCGGATTGAGTCAGGGAGTGGGCTATTTGGGTCATTTCATTTACGGTGATATTGTTTTGTTTTGATGATATGCTATTGATTTTATGATATGTGGTTCACATGATCTGACATGATGGTTGATGATGCAGGCTGACAATAGCTTGCCGACCAGGACTCACATATGGAGTAAAGGGGCCACACACGAGTTCCCGAGAGATTGAGGGAGAGCTGTGGACAGCAGCCCTGCCACAGCCTACTAGCACTCCCGTCGTGGCTTGAACTGTAGGTTAACGATTACCTAGTTCGAGAGGATCCACGATGACATGAGGGAAGACTGCGACAGTCGCTCACGATGATTCTAAGGGGTGCGCAATAAGGCGGGGGCCTTATTCCTTAGAGCCCTTAGTCTCCCACAAGTTCACCTGGCGGAGTGTTGAATCCAGGGGTTATAGAGTCTACCAATCCGTCAAGCCAGCGAGTGGCACCCTTGGAGCACGTGGTGCATCCTAAAGGGCACGTCGCGCAAAGAAATGAAAATCAGCAAGTGGCACCCTTGGAGCACGTGGTGCATCCTGAAGGGCATGTCGTGCAACTGAAGCAAGCAAGGCGAGTGGCACCCTTGGAGCACGTAGTGCGTCCTGAAGGGCACGTCGCATTGATGATGATGATGAGACAACCTAGATGACCCTATATCTTAACGCCTGATAAAATTCTTAAAAACGACTCCCCTAATTAAATTGTCGCCCTGTTCAAATCAAAACCTAAATTAAAACTTCTCTAAGACAAATTTTGACGAGCCCTAAGAAAAGATCCTGCAAAAATAAACATAGGGCGTAAACTAAAACCCTCCTAGGTGTTAATTAAAGTCTTCTTAAAAGTAAAGGGGGTAAAGTAATGAGGGTGTTAATTTAAGTGAAACCCATGGCGTTTAAATTATAAAAGAGAATTAAAATTATTAAAGAGGGGAGTATAAAAATTAGGATTTCAAAAAAAAAAAAATAATAATAATAAAAATATTTGTTTATATATTGAAAAGAATATTAAGCACATTTATCATTTGGGGGTTTAACAAAAAAAAATAATAATAATAAATAATGGAAAGAGAGAAATAAAAGAAAAAAATAATAATAATAAAAATAAGGAAACCTGGAAAAAGGAAACTTAACTTTGGAAAGTAGGGGACATAGGGTAAAAAGCAAAAAGGAATCAACAATTAAGGAGTTACTAAATTTCAGAAACTTCATTTTAGGAAAGTGATTAAAAGCATGAGAGGGGATCTAGGAACCCTAGGAGAAATTTAAGGAGCGATTTTGGGGGAGTGAGGGAATTTAGTCTTTTACTTATTAAAAAAAATTTAATATTTGGAGAACCCTAGGGATGACTGACACTTGGACGGCGGAGATTGTTTAGAGGTTGTCATTAAAAATTAATTAATTAATAATTAGGAAAGTAGGTGGGTCTCATTTTTTCTATAAAAGAAAGGGAAAGGAAGGAAAAGGGGATGAACGATGAGCGTAACGTTACACTGCCGAATTGTGGTTTGACGGATTTCTTGTGAGGAGTTGGGTTTATCTCAGCTATGTTGGAGTGGTAGCTCAGCCGCGGAGGCAAGCTAAGACGCTAGTCTATCTCTGGTTCTTGTGTGGCCCCTTTTTGGCTCGGGGGGATAAGGGGGAAGCAGAGTACCCCTAGCATTTGGCTGGGAGGTACCGGTGAGATTTCTGCAGTCGGCGAGTGGGAGCAGCAAGGAGAGCGGACACGACACGGAGCGCGGGACGTCTCCGAAGCAGGCGAGTGGCTACGGTATGATTTTAATTCTGGCAAAAATTTGTTTATAAATGGTTAGTGTTAAAATGATTCTGATGACTTGGAGAAAAACTTATTCCTGGCAATTTCATCTTATAAGTGGTTGGTTTCTAAGATCACTTGATCTGGGTTTAGACCTGGCAATTTAATTCACCTCTGGCGAATCATTTTATCTTCTGGCTTTCTATTATCTTTTGGCAACTCTTTATTGAGCGTTTTGCTACTGTGTATTGAGCATGTATGCACTATGGTATTGGGTGTTTTTGCTTCTGTTCAGTGGGCGTTCTCTTCCAGACCAAATCCCATTAATTTTGTTGATTGCTATGGTCTGTGCATTACTGAAAACCAATCTAATTGCATCTGTGTGCTTCCTTACATTTCCTTTTAATCGTTGGGGTTCTGCGTTTTTTTTCATTGACAATACAACTGGAAATCTGTGTGCCAATCGATTTCCTTACGTTTTCATTAATTATTGGGGTTCTGCGTTTTTCAATGGCAATACAACTGGAAATCTGTGTGCTTCCTTACATTTCCTTTTAATCGTTGGGGTTCTGCGTTTTTTTTCACTGACAATACAACTGGTAATCTGTGTGCCAATAGATTTCCTTACGTTTTCATTAATTATTGGGGTTCTGCATTTTTCAATGGCAATACAACTGGCAATCTGTGTGCTTCCTTACATTTCCTTTTAATCGTTGGGGTTCTGCGTCTTTTTTCATTGACAATACAACTGGCAATCTGTGTGCCTTCGTTACATTTCCACTTAATCGTTGGGGTTCTGCGTTTTTCATTGACAATTCTAACTGGCAATATGTGTGCCAATCGAATTCTTTGCTTTCCAATTCAATTCTTGGGGTTATGCGTTTTTAATGGCCCTACAAAACCAATGCAAATTGAATGTAGTCGAATCCTTACATTTCCAATTCAGTATTGGGTTCTGCGTTTTTCAATGTCATTACAGAACTGATGCAATCCAAACGCATTCCCTTCTCTTTACCTCTCAATTTAGTTACGGGAAGTCTGCATTCAAATGTTATACTGTGTTGTTGTAATGGTCGGCGTTGATCTGCATTCACGGTTTATTGGGCTGCGTTTTTAATAGAGTAATGGTTTGTGTTCTCTTTCGGACTGAGGCACCACACATTTGTGTTTTCGTATGGGTCAGCTTTCTCCTTCTACATGGATTATTACCTTGGGTGGAGTCCACGTTTTTCCTTCATGATTGGCTCTATTTCCATGCATTCACCTGTCAAGATTGAATCTAGTTGTCTGAATTATGGTCTACTTCTAATTGTCGGAATGACGGCGCATGCCCAAACTCTGACAACCACCTATAATCTTGTTAACCGAACCCACCGCCATTTCCTGTTGATTTGTGGAGTTCTTACCTGTTGCAACTGCCTTATACCTCAGAGTTTTAAATGTTTTCTTTTGGGTATGGAATGAATAATCAAGATTCTGTTCTATTGGGGATTCGCTTTAACTTCTGTCATTGTGATTTATACGTGCTTTAACGAGATTGACCATTGCCATCCAAGATTATATATATAATTACTATGTTATTTATACCTCGTGATTTAAATGCGTTGGTTTTAATTATTGGCTTTTTCAAACAGAGATATTGGGTACCAGGTTCGTATTAATATTGTGTATTTACACCCGGTCATTTAATCAGTCGTTGATGTTGTCTAATCACGCTGCAGTTATGTGTCATCTTGTTATTTTTAGAATTCTGATGTCATTCATATTTAAGAGGTTATTTTATATGTTGACCTGAAGGTTGGTATTTTTAGAGATGATGTGATCATCAATATGATGATTTTGTTCATTTAAAAACATGATGCTATTCATAATTATGATGTTAGCCTTGTATAATTACCTTAGGGTAAGGGTTGTCCTTTAGTGGAAGGTTGCTACATTTTACTGTTGAACAATGTAAATGTAATACCCTCGCCTTGGAAAAATGCTATGTAGTCTTGTTAACTCGGGAACGTAAGGGCGTCGTCATTTGTTTCCATTGATGTGGTAGTATAATGAAAATGGAGGTTAAACCATTCTAATGACATTGTTTTATTCTATTGGAAGTAAATGGTTTTATTTCCGTTGCCTAGTTTTATTGTTTTAATGGTATTAATGGCTAGGGTAATAGTGATGAAGGTTGAAATAATTGTTAAGTGATAGTAGTAAGGGTAATATGGTGTTGATGATAGTAGCGTTAAATAGTCATGGATTTATAAGGTAGCAATGTTAAGGTAACTATCAAATGATGTAGTGAAATGAGTGTTATGTTAGTGAATGCAAATTCCATGGAAAGTAATGATGTGAAAGGCACCGAATTGTTAGGTTAATGTTTTGGCCAAGCCAAGTCTAAGGCCATTAGGGTGCTTGGAATGAATAAGGGATGCAATGTCTGATGTTTAAGCTTATGGACTTGCAATAGGTAAAGGAAGAGTGTTACGGCTTACATATGACATTTAATAATTGTTATAAATATCGAAATTATAATGTATTGTTGAATATGAAATTGTCTTGTTCTTACCCTATCAGCAATTTGCAAGGTTAGAGTAGAAAGGTATGACCGTATTGTTATTTCAATGTTATGGAAACTAGAAATAAAATAATATGGTTATCTTATTATGATGTTAGTGTAAACTATTGATATGGACGAGACATACATGGTGAATGTCCTGGATTTACGAACATTAAACTACTCGGAGTTAGTAAAAGAGGGATGATGATTCCTTGAACAATATTAAACTTGGGTGTTCATCGTCAGAGTCCTTGTCAGGTGCTTTCTGTAAGGGGTGCATTTGTTCTTCTTATTTATGTTGTACTTGATTGTGGTCAGTTAGTTTCTTAGTCTGTTGTGTTGGGAGGGATGTAAACACCTCCATGTTCCTCAGAACAGTCGCCAGCCCTGAGACCTTAAATGGTTAAGAGCGATGGGAACCTGGGCTTGAGCGTTGATTATGTGTCTTGGAGGTCCTAACCTTGCAGGGTAGAACGGGCGGGAGGTCAGTCGTATTTAGCAGTCAGTTTTACTTTGTCGCGTGATCATCATTTATGCATGTGGTTACGTATCGTGCGTCATGGTCATCTTATTAGGTTCATCCTGGTTGCGTCGTATTCATCGTCGGGCGGCGACGCAGAGTCGAATAGGTTGTTGTTGTTTCCTTGTACACACGCACACACACACTTTAAAAAAAAAACAGAAGAAAAGAAAAAAAAAATTGCCCTGTTACTAGAATGGTTGTCGTAACGAGGCAATTCGTTACAACATGAAGTCATGATTATGACCTTGACGTCATCTAGAGTTAGGGTTTTCACTTATGATGGGAAGTTGTGTTCTAGTTGGCATGTGTGAAAACATTCAGGGCCTTTGGAGGCCAAACATCCTACAATTTATGCCTATCATTCCACCTTAGGGTCCTAACGTCACCCTTGAAGATGAAATTAGGGTTTAATTAATGATATTTATGTAAAAACTAGATTTTAATGTAATTTGTCCATGTCAGCCCTTTTATGACCTAGTCGTATTTAAAGGTCATTGATATTGTATAAATAAGAGAGAGAAAATCTCATTTTTTCAACATTCACTCATCACACAAGTGTGAGGCATGAAATTTGCACCCTTTTCAAGGGTTGTTGGCTGAAACTTTAAGCGCACTTCTTGGAGGAGGATAATTTTGGTGTTTATTGGCTATTTTAATGGTGGAATATCCTGAAATAGGGTTTAAGCTTGATTATTATTGGTGAAATAAGAACAAAATATGCATTTCTTTATTGTGAATGAATTCTTATGATGAATTTTAATTTTTCATATCAAAGATTATGAAATTTCTTGCTTGAAACCCCAGGAGAAAGGCGTAAGTTATTGTACTTTTCTCTATAATTTTCTACTTGTTTAAATTTCTCAAGGATCACCATATCTAGAAGTAGATACTAGAGCCCTAACATTGTAGCACTCTAGTAAACCTACTTGTATTTCCTATTGCATATTTTTGTTTCAATTTGTCTAAGGAAAGAGAAATCGCTAGGGCCTAAGCTTCCTTACTTTCTAGCAATTATCTCTAGGACTTGGATGTTTGAGGCCTTGGATTACCAACAACTCTCTCATATTATACACCTACTTTTGACTAGGTATTATCATTTCTATTCCCAACTAAGAGTTTTTACTGCTATCATTGACTCCATTACCCTAGAAGGCACTAGTCCATCCACCACTAGTGATTGATTGATCAAACTACTCTCAAACTATCTTCTTTGGAACATCCGCTAACTCCCCCTAACCTTATCTTGGTCTAATTCAGTAACCAACTTGTTGTTGTTGTAAAATATTTCTACAACCATCTAACAACAACAAATTAACCTTAAAAATGATATTTTATGCTAGCTAGAGATTGCTAAATCTGCTTGTGACTATCTAATATCACTTTGCCTACTTAAAGCTACTATTTCTAGGCTTTTCTCAAGCATGTTGAAGAATAATCATTGTGGCTGCTATAAATTTATCATTGCTGTTTTAAACTATTGTACCGCTGCAATTTTATATCAGCTAGTATATCATATAAAGAGTTCATTGTCTCATGAAGCAGTAATATCATTTTCGTACTTGGAAAGTGCCATTTTTCTGTTTTTTTGCCTTGTTCTAAGAAAGTACACAACACTATTTATTTGCTTCATCTCTATAAGCTATAAAAGAACCTTTTGAAATTGAGTGACCTGTGAGAGGGGGTGGGGGGGGTGGGGGTGGGGGGGAACTTTCTTACACTTTTTCCTTAGCCTTCTCAGAACCTCAGGTCATTCGGGACGTCTCCCCTTGGGTAGATTGACATACTCCTAAATAGAAAGGGGTTTCCTATTAAGGTAAGAGTGATAGTCCATACCCTATTATGCCAATATTGTATTTACTTGATTTGGGCTTTAGGAAAGTATAGATTGTACGAAAAAAAATTGGCGCAGTGGTCGGGGAACACTGAGTTAATATTCCTCAATGAAATTTTTTTGATAAGCCTTTCCCTCAAATCC
Source organism: Picea engelmannii (assembly GCA_009831015.1). NCBI lineage: Eukaryota > Viridiplantae > Streptophyta > Pinopsida > Pinales > Pinaceae > Picea > Picea engelmannii. Next base: position 23,893 of record ML847447.1, on the reverse strand, counting down.
TTTTGTCTTATGAAGCTTACCTAGAGAATCCAGTGACGATGATTGCCTCTTTTCCATTTGATGATCCCTAGAAGGACTCTTCAGCGAATCCACTAATGATTAAGATGAACATGGATTTTCAATGGGACCCAAGAAATTTTAAGCCCTTGGATATGAGTAAAATTATGGGTTTCCCTCGAAAAATTCCATCAAGGTATGAAAAAGGGCTCCCTAGATTCACTGGTAGTGATGGGGTTAGAGATGACAATAACATGGATAATGTTTTAGCTTTCATTCAAATCCACCCTATCAGTGATGATGTTGAGGATTTGAAAATGAAACTTTTCTTTGCCACTCTTCATGGAAATGCTAGGAAATGGTATGATGATCTCCTTGATTCTATAATCACATCTATGGATCAGATAGAAGAAACCTTTCTCAATAAATGGGGTATTAAATTGGAATATATACAAATGCTACAAAAAATACTCGAGTACGTAAAACAAACCGAGAGTGAGAATATCAAGGAATTCCATACTAGGTTTGAAAACTTTCTATATCAGATTCCTAGAAGCCATCATCATGGGAGCAAGTACCTTGTTAACCTCTATACCAATGCACTCTTAGTGCATTTAGGGTTTCTCCTCAATAAAAAGGGGCCAAAAAAACTCAATGATGCCTATCACATGGCCATAAAAATCGAGGTGAATATCTCTTTGTTAAAGAGAAAACACATCCTTTCTCTAGAAACCAAATTTGATGACCCCAAAGGTACTCTAGATACTCTTAGTATGGAGAGATTAGTTTCCCTTAAGATATTTTAAATAAGGGAACAAGTCATCGAACAACACAAGGTTGAGGAGAGGGATCCTAATGAGGGTTTCCAATCCCATGAGGAAGAGAAAAAATTTACTCATGCTTCTACTGAGGATGATGAAGACATGGTTGAAGAGAGAGAGCCTAAAGATATCAAACACTATGATGAAGTATTGATGTATTCTCCTCCCTATGATGAATCCATCCAAGAGTCTATTCCTCCTGCATAAGAAGAAGAGGATGAGGTTAGTCACTTTCCTTTTCAAGTTTTTGATGATACCTTATTTTATGATTCAGAGGGGGAAGAAGAAAGGGAATCCTTGGACAAGCTAGATCCTCCTTATTATGAAGTTGAAGATGTAGAGACAAGTCATGAGGACGATACAATGACGCATTATCTTTAATGAAGTTATCCAAATCCTTGAAGCCCCTGCAGAGGAAGAAGTAATCAAAATAAGTTATTTCCCTTTCCAAGATTTTGATGATGCTTTATTTTATGATTTGGAAAGTTAATAAGTGTTAGAGGAGCCATTGGATGTTTTAAGCCCTCGATGTTATGATAAAAGTGATGACTTTGTTGATAATATTGATGAGTTCATACATGTCAGGAAATGTAAATGGGATGTGATTGGATATGATGGGGATCTCATTTACGACATTGAGGGTCATTTCCAAAAGTTTCCTTTACAAGTATCATATGAGGTTACTACTAGTTTTGACATTTGGAAACAAGATGATGATATAATTACAAAAGCTTTCCAAGCACCCAAGGATTACCTAGTGCAATATTCTCCTGGTGATTTTTGTTCATACCTTGAAAATTTCGATGAGTATTCCTTTGAGCACTTGTATTTATTCTATGAATAATATTATCAACCACCATTTTGATAATATATTGATAAAGGTGAGGAGATTTCTTTCCCAAAGAAGGATACTTGTAACAAGTTTTACCAACCTCCTTTGATTATATTTCCTCGCTATGTCACTAAGCATGCAATTGTAAAATATGTCCCTTGTCTTGATTTTTCTCTGAAGAAAATCTTTTTTTTAGAATTCAAGGGTAGGTTGAATACCTCAAAAATAATTTTAGTATCTCATTCTTTAATCCTTCCCTTAAGAAATTTTCATTCATCCTCTAGGTTCTTACTAGTCCCTTTCCAGACCTCAGAATGTGAACATGTCCAAGGTATCCAACTTTCAGACTCTTTGAGTCAGTCTTTTGAACCTTTTATTTTTCATGATCCCTTTCTGATATGGATTGATTAATTTCATAAGAGTGTGAGTTGGCATAATTGTGTCCCTCTCTCCTGCCTCCATAAGCTAGACTTTACGATTTCAGATGATACAACACATTTTTTAACTCATGTTATTTTTATGCTTGACTTATCATTGTTTTGGTTGATGATGAAGCACAAAGGCAAGTATTATGACATATTTCTAGGATGGTTTTACTGGTTATTTGACTAGACCTAGCATTCAACCAACAGGTAAGTACAAATAGGTAGGAATTTGCATCCATTGTATATACCATCTGCATATCATGCTAGTATAGTTTCATTTTCACATTGTATTTTTCCATTATGTATATATGCATTCTTATGATGCTCTTTATTTCACTATATTATACATGAGAGAGGGGTGATATCACCACCCTGATGATTACTAATACATTTTTTGAGATCTAGAAGATACATGTCATACCAAAGATGTTGAAGTTCTCATGCACTCTACGGTGAGCACATGTGCCTAGGTTGGATCTATATGTTATCCCTTATCATAGGGATAATTAAGGAGATAATGTATAGAGGCCCACATGTCCTAGACATGGAGTGATGAGAGCCAGATGACCTGATCATGGCCTTGGAGGGCCGATAATTTCTTTAGTGCATCCCACCTATCAACATTAGTAGCATCCATCCCACCAGCCCAGTCTTGAAGTACCAGTAAGTCTTTCTCCATGAGATAATGAGTCTGGGTATCTTTGTATGTGTCACTCTAATTTTGAAGCACTTGAATATGTTTCACTGAATTCTCCTTCATTTCATAACGTTTTCTTGGAAATTCTTCTCTTTAACTTATTCATACCTAACAGGGTGACATAATTACTTGCTAATTTGATTCCCCTAAATAGGATGAGTTTCCACTGGGTGGGTGTTTGAAATGTCATCGTCCATTCCCTCCATACTTACCACTCTCCATAATTATTCCTCTCATTTCCCCCCCACCTTGGTTCGAGCATTGGGTTTTCCACGCTAGGAAGGGTTGTACCTTGCCTTGTGGGAAGAAGCAGCTAAAATCTTAGAGGGTAAAAGTACCTGGAAAGAGTTAAAATAAAAAAATGAAATCTTTGAGATGTCTCACCCAGGGATTCTATAGAAAGAAATAAAATGCTTCTCAGTAATAAAAGGGGACCCATAAGATAAATCAAAACTCAAGGTAATGGTTGGTGGATGGGAGATCTCATCATGAGCCAGCCTATTAGGTCCATGGGCATGTAGATGTATGACACTACCATATATCTAGTCACTAAGCTAGGGTAGTGGCTCTTGGTGGCATAGCTAAGAGAAAAGGGGTCTCATCACGAGCCAACCTTCTCATTTCCATGAAATTCTTGTGGGTAATGTTGTCACCTTTGGTCACCAAACTGAAACATTGTCCCCCAGATTTTCCCTTGAAAAGAAAAAATACCAAAATAAATAAGACTAAGAATAAAAGGAATTGAATGGGCTAGGAAAAAATGGCATCCATGATGAAGTCTATCTCGCCCTCTATAGAGACACCCACATGCGAGACTTACATTTCCTTGTTATCACTTCACCCTCTACCGAAAAATTCCCCTATCCCACATCACAGACATTTACATGACCTAGAATCATTATCACCTAGGAAACACCCCAAAACTAAGGATGATTATCCCAATAGTACATCCTAAGACCTTCTCCAAACTTGAATTGTTAAAATGTATAACATCTTTGAGCATTTGTCTAGGTGAAGGGAGTTTGATGCACATGTTTGGGTAATTTGTGTATTAGATGTGATTGACATTTCTATGATCCTTGTGAATTATGATCCCATGGAGGGTGAACCTTTTTTTGTTGTAGGATGTTTCCCGGTGGATAGGTACATATGGGGGAATGAGTAGGTCATACCTCGATGGAGATGAAATCCCAATAGATGGATGTTGTAACCCCACCAGGGGTAAAGAGAAACCAGTGGCTTGCACCAAGAAGAAAGAAGGAAGTTGCACCAGGGACACTTCGACAGACATAGACCTAGGGGGTTTTTTCCATTCCATCTAGACGTTGACCCTTGAGAGCACATGACATCATCATTATGATATTGACATCATCTAGAGTTAGGGTTTGCACTTATGATGGGAAATTGTGTGCTAGTTGGCATGTGTGCAAGCAATCAGGGCCTTTGGAGGCCAAAATCCCTACACTTTAGGCCTAGCGTTCCCCCTTAGGGGCATGTTGACGGGCGGAAATGACCATCCGTCAACTGGAAGAATGAGTCTGGTCATGGGTTGTCTAAATAACCCAAGCCGTTTGGTGTAACTCATTCTAATGGGTTTAATGGCTCCATTAGCCAATCTAAAGTCCTAAAAGAAAATAAACAAGAGAAAGAAATAACTAACTAATTACTAGATACTATATATTATATATGTACATATGCTCTAATATAACTATTGTGGCAAAAAATATACAAATATCACTTATGTACATCATTTACAAATTGCAAGTTTTAATCAAAACATATGAAATCAAATGAAAAAATTATTTCTATTAAGAAGTAGATAAAGAAAGCACATTTAAATCTTTTTTGTTTTCCTTTATAAATCTAACTAATCTTAAATTGAATAAACTATGAAACGCAGATGTGTGGGTAGTCAAAAGTTGAACCGTACATTCTGGTTTCATTAATATGTAAATGAAAGAATTAGGAAATACAAAAGAGATAACCTGTTTGTTAGTTAGTGAGGTGTATCCAAGTGTCTGTATGAGTGAAGAACATCCAACTGTCTTGTCCAAGAGAGAAATCTTCAATGAACTTTATGACTGCTCTGAATAAATTCAAAACATGTATTGGCAGTTTCGGTTTAATGACAGAGGAGGAAACAAAAATATAACCCTTTGATCTTATAATTGCAGATAATTACAACAAGATAAATCCGAAAGTAACTTATGCATTTCATCATTCAATTAAAATTCAAAGATAAATACTACCATTCTAATTGGAGATATGATCACAGTATTTACATCTAGAGCAACAAATTATAGACGATATTTATAATATTAATATCCCAAACATAATAGATCATTAAGTCTAAAGCTATCAGACCCATTAATGTATTAGGATTAACAAAACATAAATGAAAACATCATTAACAAAAGGATAAAACCAAAATGCATATATGTTGTTTCATTAAGTCTTGAAATCACTTGTCCATCTTCTGCCCTCAACCAAGATGATTTCCATTACAAAATATGGAGTATTTAAAGATTTTATAAAAGATAAACTTCATATCTTCTAAGATAGGATCAAATCTCAAAAAAATCTAAAAGTTACAAATATAGAGGGCCTAAAACCACTCATTATCAAACTATATCTTCAAAATTTATGAAAGTTTTCTCCTATTTACAAAATAAGAAAAAAGGAGATAGCTAATCAACTAAGTCCAACATGTTCCATCCCATAAGATTAGCATAAAATACATCCTATCTTGAAAAAATGAAATGAACAAGTCAAATATTTTATTAACTAACAATTCCTAAATTTTTTTATGAGAAATTGACTTCACTACAGAATCTCTCGATTTTGTAGCCAGTCTTATTATTGGTAACATAAATCCAAATCGATCCAGATTGATTAGAAAAATAACAACTAAAGCATAAATGTGATTAAAACCAATCTTATCATTTAACTAATAACAAAAATCAAATCACAATATCTCAGAATTTATAACGGCCTTTACACTGTCAACGTTTTTTTTATAATGAAACTGCCTGTCTTTTTGAGATGCTTGGCTTGTCTGTGTTCATTCGCCTTGAGGTCATAGTTTTATTTTATGAGCAATTCATTTTGGGTTGTGAGATTATTTACTATCTGATTTTACAGTAGGGTTAGGTTCGACAAGAAATTCATGCATAGGGGTTTCTATAAACTCAAAACCAACACCATGTTTCCCAAGTAAAAACTAATCGGGTATTGCCTCATCATAGGGATTTTTCTTCAAAGGGTCTGCTTTTCATTTGAGAAATCAATTCTTTTCTCTATCAAATTCTTTATCTAGCATAGGGGTTTCTGTAGGAATTGTTGTAGCAAAATAAAAAAAACGCTTACCTCAACCGAAATGGAAATTATGTGAAATTTCCCTCTAAATCCCGAGACATATCTTTCAAACAATCCAGTTTCTGGAGAAACTTCCTAGATGAAGGTAAAAGGGCCCATTTCCATAATGGGTTTTAAAGGGTTTCAAATATTTCCTAACCATTTTCTCGTAAATGCTCTCACAAAAACATGTCTCTGGCATGCAATTACGGGTTTGTCTAGACTGTAACAAGAGCGACTCAAAACAATTGTGAGTTTATATGGTAGTGGTAAGAGAGATAAGTCTGAGTGAATACCATGAAAAAAAAATAGGCAGAGCACCTGTGCGATCACAACATACATATGAAGGTCCTAGTTATGGAGTTTGAGCACGCTTGTTAATTAAATATCTGAGTACATCACACTACACAAACCCTTAAATCGAAATGAGAGGCCTGCCAATTCATCCTCCTAGCCAAAACAAAGTACAAGATATGATTTCGGTGTTTTTAATCCCCACATCACGTAATGGATATAATTCATTTGCAAAGGGTTGGAATGGGTATGTTTTTACAAACCATATGTGAATCAATATTTGGTATAATAGTTGATTTACAAAGGATTCAAAACACATAAGATTACAAATACAAATGCAAAACAACATGAGTATTATATCGATACTTGATAAACTCAAAAAATCATTCAAGTAAAAGACATGAGGTAGATGTGAGCACATTGAACCTTTTGGAAACCAAGCTTTAGATAGGATTATAATGCAAAATATAAGTTTCTATGCCTTATTCATGCTTTCAGCCATGAATCAAATATGAAAATGCAAGATAAAAATAAAACAAGAATAATCAAACGTCTTTTTCATAACCCAATAATCACCCTTAAATAGTAATATTTACAGGATGAGGTGAAGGCAACTACAGGAGGTGTCATTTGTCATTCAAAATAACAAAAACATGTAGGGCTTCCAATGGTGGCGACTTACTGGGAGAATCAATTATCTCTGTATCACCAACGAGTTCATATTAGGACTGATTAGAATGATTAAAGATCAAAGAAAAATTGAAGGAAATCAAGCATTTCATTCAAATTCCAACAATTATCATACAATCCAACTTTAGATATCTTTCTGTTCAAATGAAATCCGATGACAAATTTTAATTATGAGAGAAATGATATTCAAGCCAATGGCTCCGATACTGTTGATAGGGCCACTGCTGCCAGCATGCATCCATAGCCTCGATAGGGATGCCAATTTTCCCACTTTGACACCTCTACCATGTCCAGGAATTTTCAATACAAAATGAAGGGCACTTAAATATCCAAATTTATACCTAATAATTTTCTTGAACTCGACATTGCTTCACTACCAGCAGGCCTATTCAGTACCCCGACGAAGTTGTCTTGGAATCATGCATGCATTTACCCACTGCCAACAGACATGTTCAATATCTCGACGAGTTTACAGACACTTCCCACAACTCTCTAGAAATTATTTTCAATATGACATAAATTTAATGATTTTTAGAAGAGTAGGGTGATGCTGAAAATTTTAGTTTTCAGAACACTTGATATTTTCTAGCCTTTAATTTTTTGCTTGATAACCTTCATTATGATCTGAAATTAGTTTTCTGATGAGACTAATTTTTCGAGGACAGGAAGGAATACTTGAGTTGTTTTCTTTAAAAACAGGGACAACGTAAAGATATTTAATGATGATTGTGTTTGCTCATGATTATAAAGTGAAACCAGGAAACCTACTTCGAACATAAAATTTCTTTAGCTAGTCCGCATTTCAACAATTTACAACATTGATGCTCTAAAAAGACCTTGACTGTTTCTTTATAATGAGGCATTCTAGTTTCCCTTCATGAACTAAAAGGTGACACAGACATAAATTTAATAAAAAACTAGTAAAAAAACACACAAAATGAAAAGAACCAAAATAAAAAATCAAAAGAAAACTTCAAACAAAAAAATATGTACAGTGAGGTGGATCTGGAAAAATTAAGAGAAATATCTCTTGAGCGGCTAAAAAAAATAGAAAAATCATCATTGACATGAATGTAGCCCTACTCATGGCACCTTGGATCAAGGTTGAATTTACAGTTCAGATTTACTTATCTCTTTACTTTTCATTTAAGATTTTCATGATGATACTGTGTTTTTGAAAAGAAATGTTCAATTAAAAGCAGAGAGAAAAGGGTCAAAGTGGACTTCCCTGACAACAATCATATGATGTTTCTCTCGATGCACCCACTTATGTTCTTTAACTGCATTATTACAAAGATAAACAGTGAGAAATAAAGATAAAAGAAAACTTGCTCCTAAACCTACTCTAACTACTAAACAAATAAAAATACTACGTGAAGTCATGCTTCTACTGTAGCCATCAGAGTAACTCCAATCATGCAATGGAAAAAAAATCAACTATTACTAAAAAGAATGGTAGTATATCAAAAAATGACAGAAATATATCATACTTACCTTCATAATCATCATTTAAAAATAAAGCAAGTATGATCTTACCATTCCCTTGAAATTTCTTGATGTATGAATCCTCCAACCCTTCTGCAATCTTGTCTTGATATGAGTCATAATGTCATGGAAGAGTGTAAGTAAGTTTGGAAAACTTTTCAAGATTATGGGGACCTGACATAACCATCAACCAAGGCTGAAGTGCCCCATCCTCCTGACAATTCTCTAAGTGTTCATTAATTTCTTCACATGAAGGATCTAAAAGAAATATGTCATGCTTACTTCCTAGATATTTAGGTAAAAACAAAGCAAGCACAACTTTATCTTTATTATGAATTTTTTTTATATACGAATATTCAAGCCATCCTAAGATCCTGTCATAAAAAATGAGGATGCAAACTATGACTTTGATGAAACAAATATATCAATGGGGAACACATCATAAGAAGATTCGTGACATCAATTAGATTATTGGTTTGAATGCTTCCTTTGATGAGATTGATCATTCCAAAATGTGAAGCATTAACATTAAAATTCAAGCTAATCAAAGAACGAATATGCAACGTAGAATGTTTGATCTCCTTAAGAGAGAGTGTATTGTATTTTTCAAAAATAAACTGTGTAAAATCATCTCGCAACATCTCTTTTTCCCATGTGAGTGATGAAAGTGAAAGAGTGTCAAATCTGACTTCATAAATGTTATGTTTGGAATTAATTTCACAAAATCTTGGCATATCGAAAGGATATGATTGTGGTGGAAAAGAGTAGGATGTTGTGGGTAAAGTATCAAGTCCACTAGAATCTAAGAAGAGATCAAGGTATAAAGAGTAAAAGAAACCAGAAATAAGCACATGAAAAGAATCTCTTGAGCTATGATATTTAACAATGGTATTCTCAAGACATTTCTCTTCAATTTCTTTAAAACTTTCACTCTGTCTTGGTGATAAATTCTTCAACATAATATGATCATCTGGATTTGCCTCCTGTATGATAGATAATTCAAAACTTTCGTGACAAACATCTAGTATTTCCTATGGATAAAGTACATTTTGAGGATGAAGGTTTAAGGTTTCTTCTTCCAATTGCATATTTACATCTCTAATCAATTTCTTGGGAATGTTAGAATACTTAAGATTATTTTCCTCACCTAAGTGTTCTTTAATAACTGAGTTTAAGTATTGATTAGAGCAAGAGTTTGAAGAATATGGACATTCACCTTGACCCAAAATCAAATCTTCTTCCACGATGGTCGAGCACTGAGTATACAATGATTCAAAGGAAAAACAAATTTGATTGTCAGTAAGAACTTTTTCAACAGGTTCTACCTCCTTTTCTTGTTCAAAATTTTCGGATGGATTCTTCTCATCCCGTGAACAAAATTCTTCTCACAATTGAGTGATAGGATTTGTAACTGGTTCGTCATTGACAATTGAACATGACTGGATGAAGGGGATGCAAGCATCATAGAGGAGATTTAGTACAAATGACATGTCATCAAGATTAAATTTACAAAGAACATGATGGGTTCTTGTTGAAAGTCCTTCAGGAAATGAATTGTCATTGATTACCAAAGTCTAAAATTCTTCACATAATTGATTGTAATCATATATTTCAAAAGCATCTAAAAATTCTTCTACAAATTGAAACCAATAAAAATGTGATATGTTGGAAAAGACTCAAACCAATGTTTAATCCGACCTCTAAAAGTAAAAGAGAACAATCTACACAAAACTTTTAAATCATAAATTTCATGTTTGATGCATTTGCACCAAAACTTGTTAAGGTGGTCTTTAGAAAATACATCTCCCACACCATCAAAGGTGAGTTTGGACAAGCGAGAGACTATCTCGTTGGGAATATCTGGTAATGAGAAGTGGAAAGCATGTTCCAACACAGTGATTTCAGGAGCCATGGGGAAATTAAATATATTCGAAATAAAGGCTCCTACAAGGCCTATTTGTCAATCGACCCTCCTTCTAGCACCATTTGTTGATGAGCGTAAATGACTGTCTGTCAACTGGAGAATGAGTTTGGTCCGGCATTGTCTAAATAACACAAGATGTTTGGTGTAACTCGTTTTGATGGGTTTAATGGCTCTGGTAGCCAATCTAAAGTCCTAAAAGAAAATAAACAAGAGAAATAAATAACTAACTAATTACTAGATACTATATATTATATATTATATATGTACATATGCTCTAATATAACTATTGTGGTAGAAAATATACAAATATCACTTATGTACATCATTTACAAATTGCAAGTTTTAATCGAAACTTACAAAATCAAATGCGAAAATTATTTTTGTTAAGAAGTAGATAAAGAAAGCACATTTAAATCTTTTATGTTTTCCTTTATATATCTAACTAATCTTGAATTGAATAAACTATGAAACACAGACATGTGGGTAGTCAAAAGCTGAACCGTACATTCTGGTTTCATTAATATGTAAATTAAAGAATTAAGATATACAAAAGAGCTAACCTGTTTGTTAGTTAGTGAGGTGTATCCAAGCGTCTGTATGAGTGAAGAACATTCAACTGTTGCGTCCAAGAGAGAAATCTGCAATGAACTTTACGACTGTTCTGAATAAATTGAAAACATGTATTGGTAGTTTAGGTTTAATGACAGAGGAGGGAACACAAATATAACCCCGTGATCTTATAATTACACATAATTACAACAAGATAAATCTGAAAGTAACTTATGCATTTCATCATTCAATTAAAATTCAAAGATAAATCCTATCATTCTAATTGGAGATATGATCACAATATTTACATCTAGAGCAACAATATATAAATGATATTTATAATATAAATATCCCAAACATAATATATCACTAAGTCTAAACCTATCAGACCCATTAATGTATTAGTATTAACAAAACATAAATGAAAACATCATTAACAAAAGGCTAAAGCCAAAATGCATATATTTTGTATCACTAAGTCTTGAAATCACTTGTCCATCTTCTGCATTTAGCCAAGATGATTTCCATTACAAAATATGGAGCATTTAAAGAGTTTATGAAAGAGGAACTTCCTATCTTCTAAGATAAGATCAAATCTAAAAAAAGATCTAAAAGTTACAAATATAGAGGGACTAAAGCCACTCATTATCAAACTATATCTTCAAAATTTATGAAAGTTTTCTCCTATTTAGAAAATAAACAAAAGGGAGATAACTAATCAATTAAGTCCAGCATGATCCATCCCATAAGATCAACATCGGATACATTATATCCTGAAAAAAATGAAATGAGCAAGTCAAATATTTTATTAACTAACAATTCCTAAATTTTATATGAGAAATTCACTTGGCTATAGAATCTCTCGATTATGTAGCCAGACTTATTATTAGTAACAGAAATCCAAATTGATCCAGATTGATTAAAAAAATAATAACTAAAGCATAACTATGATAAAAACCAATCTTACCATTTAACTAATAACAAAAATCGAATCACAATATCTCAGAATTTATCACGGCCTTTACACTGTCAACGTTTTTTTTATAACGATATTGCATGTCTTTTTGAGATGCTTGGCTTGTATGTATTCATTCGCCTTGAGGTCAGAGTTTTATTTTATGAGAAATTCATTTTGGGTTGTAAGAGTCTTTACTGTCTGATTTTATAGTAGGGTTAGGGTCGACAAGAAATTCATGCATAGAGGTTTCTATAAACTCAGAACCAACACCCTATTGCCCAAGTAAAAACTGATCGGGTATTGCCTCATCACGAGTAATTTTATTCAAAGGGTTTGCTTGTCATTTGAGAAATCAAAATGTTTCTCTATCAGAGGCTTTATCTAGCATAGGGGTTTCTGTAGGAATCGTTGTAGCAAAATAAAATAAAAAACGCTTACCTCATCCAAAACAAAAATTATGAGAAATTCCCCTCCAAATGCTGAGAAATATCTCTGAAACGATCCAGTTTCGGGAGAAACTTCTTTCATTAAAAGTAAAAGGGCCCATTTCTGAAATGGGTTTTAAAGGGTTTCGATTAATTCCTAACCGTTTTCTCATAAATGCTCCCACAAAAATGTGTCTCTGAAATGAAATTACGGGTTTGACTAGATTGTAACAAGAGCGACTCAAAACAACTGAGTTTAGATGGTAGTGGTAGGAGAGATAAGTCTGAGGGAATACCATGAAAACAAAATAGGCAGAGCACCTGTGCGATCACAACATACATATAAAGGTCTCAGTTATGGAGTTTGAACACTCCTGTTAATGAAAGCTCCGAGTACATGACACTACACAAACCCTTAACTCGAAATGAGAGGCCTGTCAATTCATCCTGCCAGCCAAAACAAAGTACAGGATACGATTTCAGTGCATTTAATCTCCACATCACATGATGGATATAAATGATTTGAAAAGGGTTGGAATGAGTATGTTTTTTACAAACCATATGTGAATCGATATTTGGTATAATAGTTGATTTACAAAGGATTCAAAACACATAATCTTACAAATCCAAATGCAAAACAACATAAGTATTATATCGATATTTGATAAACTCAAAAAATCATTCAAGTAAGAGACATGAGTTAGATGTGAGCACATTGAAACTTTTGGAAACCAACCTTTGGATAGGGTTATAATGCGAAATTTAAGTTTCCATTCTTGATTCATTCTTTCAACCATGAATCAGGCATGAAAACATAAGATACAAATAAAACAAAAATAATCAAACGTCTTTTTCATAACCCAATAATCACCCTTAAATAGTAATATTTACAGGATGAGGTGAAGGAAGCTACAGGAGGTGTCATTTACCATTAAAAATAACAAAAACATGTAGGGCTTCCAACAAGGCCTAACATCATCCTAGAATGGCATGCCATCACCCTTGAAGATGAAATAGGGTTTAATTAATGATATTTATGTAAAATCTAGGTTTTAATGTAATTTGGCCATGTTAGCCTTTTTATGACCTAAGTGTAATTAAAGGTCATTGATATTGTATAAATAAGAGAGACAACTCTCATTTTTTCATCATTCACTCATCACACAAGTGTGAGGTCTAAAAATTTGCACCCTTTTCAAGGGTTATTGGCTGAGACTTTAGGCGCAGTTCTTGGAGGAGGCTAATTTTGGTGTTTCTTGGCTATTTTCATGGTGGAATATATTCAACTAGGGTTTAAGCTTGATTATTCTTGGTGAAGTAAGTAGAAAATCTGCATTTCTTTATTGTGAATGAATTTTTATGGTGAATTTTACTTTTTCATGTCAAATATTATGAAATTTCTTTCTTGAAACCTTAGGAGAAAGTCATAAGTTATTATTCTTTTCTCTATAATTTTCTACTTGCTTAAATTTATCAAAGAGCACCATATCTAGAAGTAGATACTAGAGCCCTACCATTGTAGCACTCTGGTGACCCTACTTGTATTCCATGTTGCATATTTTGTTTCAATTTGTCTAAGGAAATAGAAATCGCTAGGGCATAAGTTTCCTTACTTTCTAGCAATTATATCTAGGACTTGGACATTTGAGGCCTTGGTTTACCAACACCTCTCTCATCTTCTCCACCTTCTTTTGACTAAGTATTATCATTTCTATTACCCGTTAAGAGTTTTTTCTACTATCATTGACTCCATTACCCTAGAAGGCACTAGTCTATCCACCACTAGTGATTGATTGATCAAATTACTCTCAAACTATCTTCTTTGGAACATCCACTAACTCCTACTAACCTTATATTAGCCTAATTCACTAACCAAGTTGTTGTTGTTGAAAAATATTGCTACTTCCATCTAACAACAACAAATTTACCTTAAAAATAACATGTTATGCTAGCTAGACATTGCTAAATCTGCGACTATATAATATCACTTTGTCTACTTAAAGCTATTATTTATAGTGTTTTCTCAAACATTTTGAAGCATAATTATTATGGTTGTTATAAATTTATCATTTCTGTTGTAAATTGTTGTACTACTGCAATATTATATCAGCTAGTATATTTTTTAAAGATTTCATTATCTCATTAAGCACTAATATCATTTTGGTACTTGGAGAGTGCCATTTTTCCATTTTGTTGTCTTGTTCCAGGCAAGTACACAACACTATTTATTTGCTTCATCTCTATAAGACATAAAATAACCCTTTGAAATTGAGTGACCTCTGAGAGCGGGGGGAGGGGGGGGGGAGGGACTTTTTTACACTTTGGCCTTAGACTTCTCAAAACCTTAGGTCACTATGGATGTATCCCCTATAGTACATTGATATACTCCTAAATAGAAAGGGGTTTCTTATTAAGGTGACAGTGATAGGTCACCCCATGTTACACCAATCTTGTATCTACTTGCTTTGGGATTTAGGAAAGTACATATTGTGCGATAACATGCTTCATGGCTTAAAGGCTTCTTTACTTAGATTCATGGATTCAATATTCAATAAATATCAAGGCTTATTTACTTGGATTCATGGCTTCAAGGATTATCTACTTGGATTCATGGCATCAAAGCTTCTTCACTTGTCTCCATGGATTCAATACTCAAACAATCTCCCTTTTTCACTGCCACATCATCATCATCATCATCATCATCACTATTACATCCTTATCATTTCTTCCACATCATCGTCATCAATGCCACTTTGAATTTAATGACGTCATTTTATCAACATAGAGAGGTATGGACGGTACATAGGAAGGAAAATGAGGAAAATGACTAAGTATGGAATGTGGACCTTGTTGATGATTACAGTTGTGTGAGACATTCTCTGGGGCATAGACTAATTGAGTTGACCTGAGATAGAGCCACTGAGAGGGGTGTGTGGTTCATATCTGAGACAAATCTGGAAAGTAGAGATGGCATCCTCCATACAGAGAGTTGAGAAGAACTCGATATGATTCTCTTGTGTAACACAATGAGAAAGGAGATATAATGAGTTGGACATACATGTGGCTGAGCACAAGGTGAATGTGAATTCCCATAGACTTGGGTGCATCTTCATGATATAGAGATGAAGATGATGTATTAGTATCCTCTGAGAAGAGAGTTGAGATGATGAACTCCAGATGACTCTCATGTGTAATTCAGTGGGAAAGAAGATTTGTTGACTGGATGTTCCTATGGATGGGCACATATGAATGTGATCCTAGTGCATGAGCACTAGTGAGAGTGGTTATCCTGTGTAATGTAGTGATATAGAGATATGGACATCCCTATGGATGTTCCCCTAGTGGATGAGCACTGGTGGGTGTATGATATCCCTTGCTATATTGTTCAAGAGTCACACCTTCCTGTAACCCTAATTGTAATGTAAAGGGTACAAGTCAACCCCACCTTAATGTAATCGATAATTAATATGATTATTATTAATTATATTTTGAGTTAGATAGGTCGGCCATGTTTTGCCAATAGACACTGCTATTGACAGGCCAATTCTAATATAAGTAAAGGTAGATTCCCCATTGAGGAATGATATCTTTTGTGTGTGTTTGAAAATTTTAGCAAGTACATCTTATTGAGAAAAGTGCACACCTCTCTTGGGTTCTATTCTTATAGGGTTTACAAGTACCCTCTTTTGTGCTAGGTTTTCTTGGTGGTGAAGGTATTTCTCTTGAAGAATATAGCAAAGGATTTTGCTTGGTTTTCTTCCCTTGTTTAGAAGGGTTTCCCATGATACTTCTTTTGTACTTGTGCATGGTGTTTCTTATTGTGATCTTGGTTGATGCAATATAATTGGTTATGGTTTAATTAAAATGTTAAAATGGAATGAACTTCATGCTTAAACCTTGTCTATTGAAAAATCAACATGTTTTCAGAGCATAGGTCTTGAAGAACCTCTGCACAAGCATTTTAAAAAGTAAACCATCCTCCTACTACAATTTTGTACAACCCTCACTTAGTTATCCTTTTCAACACTTTACAAGTGGACGTTGAAGCTAAAAATTTTACCAAGTTGTATTACCTTCCTCAACCCATCTCCAGAGACCTTCAAAGTAAAATTATGAGGAGTTGAGTTTTTGACCCTAGGGTTTCTAGGGTGCCGAAATTTTTTGTAGAATCTTGACCTTAGGGTTTTTGCAACTTTTGAAGAAATGTTTCAACTGAACAAGAATTCATGTGACACTCTAAAAATTTGATTTTTTGGAGTCATAAGCCCAACATAAACATTAGGTTTTCTAAATCCAGTTGGTGAGAGTTTGGGAAGAAATCCAAACAAATGAAGAACAAAACTTTAGTAGAGGATAGGCTAGATGGAGAAAGCAACTTCAGCTACTGGAAGTCAAGGCTTCAAGTCACCCTTGAAGAAGATGACCTTTTGTATGTGGTAAAAAAAAAATTACCAGATATAGCTACCAATGAAGAGAAGAATACAAGGAAGGAAGAAGAATTTAAGAAAAGAAAAATAATCATCTACTCAATAAGAGATCATCTCTTACCTTGCATTTCCAACCTAAATACAACTTATGAAATGTATGAAGCATTAAAAGAAATGTTTGAAAGTGACAACACTCTCAGACCTCTTACCTTGAAGAGCCAACTTCAAAGTACCAAGATGATGGAAGGCGATAGATTTTCTATCTTCTTTATGAAGATATCAGATATTAAAGAACAACTAGAATCCATTGGAGAAATCATGTTCGATAGAGAACTTATATTATCCACTCTCAACAACCTTTCAAAACATTAGAAGCCTTTTCTTCAAAGTATTAGTGGAAGAGAAAGTCTACCAACCTTTGATCGTCTGTGGACAGACCATACTCAAGAAGAACTTAGACTTAGAAATAGAGGAGTGGAAGACTCCCCTGATGAGAATCATGCTCTTGCACTTCATACAAATAAAGGAGGAATACTCAAGAGAAACTTTAGACAAACATTCAAAGATGAGAAGTCTTCATTAACCTCAGGTCATAATCAGAGAAGAGACGTTTTAGAAATTTAGTGCTTTATATGTGACAAATATGGGCACTATGCAAGAAATTGTCCAACAAGTAAGAAAGGAAGACAATATGCTTCCATCATTGACATTGATCCAGACCCATCCCAAAAGAATGAAGATAAGAGAGATGAGAAGTATTTCCTCTAAAAAAAATTTAAAGTTGAGCATGTAGTGCATTTGGGTCAAATTCCGATGGCGTGTTCGACACAATTGCCACTTTCTATTGTTGGAAGACCGACAAACCTCAGACCCCCTCAAACATCGTTTCACAGGATGTCATTTTTATGACGACCTAGTTTTCGTCAGTATTGTGACGTTATATGATGCCACGTGTCATCATAAATTGGATTGTCCAGCCCCATATTGACGTCGTAAGACTGACGTCTAGGGATGTTTCAAACATGGCAATACCGACGTGTCAAACATGGAAAATGAGACGTTTCAAACGTGGCAAGACCGACATTTCAAACGTGGCAAGTGAGACGTTTCAAACATGGCAAGATCGACGTTTCAAACGTGGAAAGAACGATGTTTCAAACGTGGCAAGTGAGACGTTTCAAAGGTAGCAAGAGAGACATTTCAAAGGTGGCAAGAGAGATGTTTCATACGTGGCAAGAGAGACGTTTCAAAGGTGGCAAGAGAGACGTTTCAGAGGTGGCAAGAGATACATTCTAAAGGTGGCAAGACCGACGGGACGAGGTATTATATCCGACGTGGTTGCTATGGGAGTGACACTCTTGGACGTGGCGAGAACGACGTCCATCAGGTGGCAACAACGACGGCCTAGAGTTACTAGCTCCGATGTGGTTTCTATGGGAGCGACAATCTTTGAGGTGGAAAGAGAGACGCCTTGGATGTGGCAATAGTGACGGGAAGAGAGTGAAAGACGTCACAATTGCCACCTTTGTGTAGGTATTTAAAAAAAAAATACAATATCAGTATCAAGACCTAATAGTCATTCCAAGCCCAAAGGAGGAGTAAGTCATATAGGTGTCAGCTAGTGACCCACTTAATAGTTTCTTTAGACTTTCCCTCACTAAAAGTTGGGTTTTTTCTTTCGAGAGTGTCTAAGAGATAAAAGGACCCAATATGGTGAATGAACTGACATTAAGTTCATACACGTCTAACAGATCCTTCAAACTTTTACCCAATGAAACATGTTATCATAGCTTCTATCCTAATAAGATTACTCTTGGTATCATCTCCACAAGCATGAAGACCTAAAATATGAGGTATGCAAAATTTGTGCATGGAAAATCACTTTAAAAATGAACTTGTGTCTAACTACATGTTCATCTCCTCTTCTTTAAATGATGTCCATAGGAGAACCATACAAAATTAATCAAACCTAGCAACTAATAATATCATAACCATTATGGCATTTCAATGTTTGAACATAGAAAAGTTATCACATATCAAGAGAACATCAGTTTCCCCGAAAAGCACTTCCAAAGTTTCTCCTTGAGGTTAAGAATTCTCAATGTTTAAGAATAGGAGTAATGATGAAACTGGACCAACCAATGTTCCAATGCCAAGCACTATATGCTTTGTATAGGCCTTTCTTTTGTGTATGCCAAGGGGTTTGACATAACACGCATGGAGTACATGAACCACTTTCTTCAGATGAAGAAAATCTTTTATATCACCTACAGTGTTGAGGATATATAAAACTTAACTAAAATTCCAACTTTCGAGCTTTGTCCATGATTAAGAGCTCCTTAATTTTGAGCCTCAAAGGTAACCAAAGCAATATGTAAGATATTAACATGAACCTCCAAAATTGTGAAGCAGAAGGTTAAAAGTCCAAACCAAACTACACAGTAAATAAATAGTAA
>ML847446.1:0-26560 GCA_009831015.1 Picea engelmannii | reverse complement strand
AATAGAACTAGACTCAAGAATTTAGTTGCAACTCAACATTACACTTTAGTTCTAACATAGAGCTAGACTCAAGACTTTAGTTACAACTCTTGACAAGGCAATTCAAAATTCTCTTCATGGTGGATAATGTTTACACGTGCCAATGCACTAGATCAATACAATTACATCATTTGCAATATTAGTAATATCGTTTGTTTCTAGCTCATAGGAATTTTACATTCAACCTAATTTTGGATAGATACCTTGACTTTTGCTCATGGCTCACAAGGTTTGATTAGGCTCATAGAGGTTGTATGTTCCCCCTGACTTTTGCACTAGTCTTTCTATGCTCATAGAGGTTGTACATTCCCCCTGACTTTTTCACTAGATTGTCTATGCTCACAGAGGTTGTACATTTCCCTTGACTTTTGCATTAGACTCACATAGCATCTCGTTCATCCTAACTTTTGGTTTGACTCACAGAGGTTGTTTGTTCGCCCCTGGCTTTTGTCAATACCTCACAAGACTGGTTGATTCTCCAAATCTCCCTGGATAGCCTTAGGGTGGCCCATATGGCCTCTCATTGGAGAATGACTGTCGATCCTGCCAAAATTAACACCCCCTCTCAATAATGGATTCATTCTCGGCCACACCAAGCTTGCCTCTCAGTTTCACAAACTATCTCGAGGTCAGAGGCTTGGTCAGGAAATCAACTACCTGCTCGCTCGTGGCTATGTACTGTAACTTTACAATTTTTCTCTGGACCAAGTCTCGGATGTAGTGGTACCTCATGTCAATATGTTTTGACCTGTCGTGAAATACTGATTTCTCTGTCAATTTTATGCAACTTTGATTATCACAGTGAACCACCATCGTCTCGAGCTTATCACCAAACAACCCAGAAACCAATTTTCTGAGCCATACTGCTTCCTTGCTAGCATCACTTGTTGCAATGTACTCAGCCTCTTTTGTACTCTGTGCAATGGATCCCTACTTTCGGCTTGGCCAAGAGATTATAGCGGATCCTAAACTGAAGCAGTATCCGGAAGTACTCTTCCAATCCACTGGGCTTCCTTCCCAGTCAACATCTGCATACCCATGCAGAAATAAACCACCACTGGATGTATATCTCAGACCATAAGTAATGGTCCCTCTAAGATATCTCAAGTTGTGCTTTGCTTCTACCCAATGTCTCTATCTCGGTTCATTCATGAACTGACTCATTACAATCACTGCATAGCATGTATCTGGCCTAGTGTGGATCATGTACATCAATGATCCAATCAACTACCTATACATGGTGGGATCCACCAAATCTGAACCTGTATCAGAATCATGCAACTTCTTCAAGTTGGTAACCATCGGAGTAGACATGGATTTGCAATCCATCATACCAAACCTCTTTAGTAAATCCACTGTGTATTTTCCTTGTGCCAGAAATATCTCGCCCTGTCTTTGCCACACTTCCAATCCTAGGAAGTAATGCATCAAGCCTAAGCCTTTCATCTTGAATTATGAGGTTAGCTCCCTCTTACACCAGGCTATTAGCCCTTCATTTCCTATTAGAAAGAGATAATCAACATACAGTATTAGTATAACAGGTTGGTTACCTCTTACCTTGAAGTATAGATTTGCATCAACATCACTTTTCTAAAAGCCCGATCTTTTAAGAAATCCATCAATCTTTCCATACCAAACTTCGGGAGCCTGCTTAAGACCATACAAGGCCTTCCTTAGCTTGCATACATGAGTGCCTTTCTTATGCAATATAACACCATTTGGTTGTTCCACAAAGACCTCCTATTCAATATTTCCAGTCAAGAATGTTGTTTTTACATCCATCTGATGTAGTTTCCAACCAAGTATGGAAGCTAAAGAAATAATAGATCGAATGGAGGTATACCTGGCTACAAGAGCAAAAGTCTCTTCGTAGTCGATTCCTTCTTTTTGAGTGAAGCCTCTAGCTACAAACCTTGCTTTTAACTTTTCCACACTTCCATCAGCTGCATGTTTGATCTTATAGATCCATTTGGAATAAACCATTGATTTGTCTTTTGGCCTTGGCACAATGTCCCAAACATTGTTATTTTTAATAGACCTGTATTCCTCAAGCATGGCATCCTTCCATACTTGTAATTTATCTTCTTATTCAAATGAAGAAGGCTCAACATCACTAATTATGCTCATCAATGCAACATAGCCTCCAAACCTATGAGGCCCCTTCCTTTCCCTGAAAGTTCAGTGGGTTCTAGGGGCTCATTACTTTTTCGTTCACGAGGTTCCTCCCTCTGATCATATGACTCTTCATTTTCAAAAGAGGGTGAAGTTGGTTGAACTGCTTTTGAATCCTGCTGAAGCTCTCTGGATTTCTTAAATGCGGCTTCCTCATGGAAAGTCACATCTTTGATTACCTTTATTTTCCTTTGACCTGGTACATAAATCCTATAATATTTTGAGTTCTCACTGTACCCCACAAAAACCCCTTTCTTTCCTGAGGATTCCATCTTTGTCCTCTTTTCCTTAGGGACATGAATATACACAGGACATCCAAATATCTTTAGATTCCCTACTTCAGATTTGATCCTTGAGAAGACTTCTTCAGGAGTCTTGTCCTTCAAAATAGCATGTGGACACATGTTCTGAATATACATGGAAGTGGAGGTAGCTTCTGCCCATAAATAATTTGGCAGATCCTGGTCAAACATCATTGCTTTCGCTGCCTCACAAACAGTCTTGTTTTTCCTCTCAGCAACACCATTTTTTTTAGGGTTATATGGCACGGTCAACTGTCTCTTGATTATTGTTGACTTGCAGAAATCCTCAAACTGAAGAGACTCAAACTCTCCTCCATTGTCTATTCTAAGGATTCTGATGTGTTTCCCTGTCTTCTTTTCAATAAAGGATTTAAACTCTTTCAATTTATTAAATGTGTCACTTTTAGCTTTAAGAAAATATATCCAACATTTTCTTGAGTAATCATCAATAAAAATGACATAATACAAACAACCACTGAGTGAGGGATATGACATGGGACCGCATACATCAGAATGCACCAGATCTAAGATGCCCTGAGCTCTGTTGTCACTACTAGGAAATGCTTTCTTTATATTTTTACCTAGCATGCATCCCTTACAAATTTCATTTTTACTAAGAGAAATAGAGGGCATGCCACATACCATGTTCTATAGATCTGGAAGAGCTTTGTAATGAAGATGTCCAAGTCTTCTGTGACACAACTCACTGGAGATAGTCGCATCATGAGCCAATGCCTGAACTGAATGTCCTGACACAACGTACAGTCCTCCATTGCGAGTTCCAATGGGTTATGTTGTACTTAAGTGGCTACCTTTAGCCCATAGTAGTGCCTTCCTGTCCTTGAAGATCACCTAATATCCCTTGTTCTCAAGGGTTGAAACTGATAGTAGGTTCTTCTTGAGCCTTGGAACATATAATACTTCATCAACATGAAGTCTAGGCCCAGATTCCAATCTGAAGGAGATAGAGCCTACTCCCTTTATCTTGTACCATTTTTCATCCCCAAGCTCAACCTGGTTTGCAAAAGATTTTGTCTCGAAATTTGAGAGGATCTCCTTGTACCCTAACATGTGCTTTGATGCACCACTGTCTACTAACTAAGGTTTCGGCCCCGTGGAAACTAAACTGGATAAAGCAGAAACCAAATAATATTTTTTCTTATTTTCTTTCTCATTAGAAGGNTAGCAAAATGACACAATTTATTACAACTAAAGCATTTAATCTTAGATGTATCAATATTCTTGCCTTTGAATGTACCTTTGGTGTTTGGCTTCCACTGAGAGCCTTTCTGGAAAGTGCCTTTCTTCTTTCCCTTGAATCTTGATGCTAAAGTTGAGTGCTCTTCTTCCGTTGGCTCACTCCTGGTAGCTATGCGACTCTCCTCCTGGAGGCAATCATGCCATAACCTCTCAAACATGGGTTGAATGTCTCTCCCAATTACACTGGATAAGAAGGTATCCCATGAAGAAGGAAGACCGTAAAAAATGGCCTGCACTAAATCATCATCATCCACTGTCACCCCTGTGACCAAAAGCTCATCTCTGATCTGAGCTATCCTAGAATAGAAATATGCCATTGATTCACCTTTCTCCATGTTCAAATACTTAAGCTTGTGCTTAAGTGTCCTCTTCTGACTTGGAGCCTATTTCTCATACAGATTCACCTAGGTATCCATACAGTCCTTGGCAGTCATCAAGGAAGTCATTGCAGGCATTATATTGTCTTTGACTAAGTCAAAGATGATTCGCTTAGCCTTTTCTTGAATCTTCCTGAAATTCGTTCTTCCTGCATTATTCATTGGTTCCTCCACCACTGTGGTCACATACTGCTCAAGATCATGCTCTTGCAAGATATTTGTTATACAGAGCTTCCACACATTAAAGGTGGTAGCTCCTTCGAGCCTATCTTCGACCCTGACTGAACTGGAGGATGCCATGGTCCTCACACTGGAAACTTAATCAAGCTTGCTTGGATCTGTATGTACCTATTGTTGCACTTCAACACGTTTAACACAACCTAAGCTCTGATACCATGTTAAATTATGAGCTTGATTTCTTATGCGGATTATTTCTTTTATTTTCTTCAATAATTTGATTCCAACTTAATACACTTCAACAATTTCAAATCATAATCGAATAGAAATAATTATGTAGATAAGTAAACATGCATATCAAAAACACATATACCCTGGGGAAACCCTGTACATGGAGAAAAACCCCAACAAACAATATTCCTTTATTGCATTAATAATGTAAGATCTCTTACAAATATCCACCATGAATGTACTTCTCTCAAATATCTTGCCAAGATGACTCTGACCTGACAAAGAATTACAAGACCTTTCTGAAATACACCTTTGATATGATGCCTCTTTATCATTGATGTTCTCCTCTATTACTTCACCCTCAACTTGTATATGAAAACTCTGTTTCAAAATTGTGTTGCAAAACTGTGTTGAGGAGAGGGTTCAACCTCTTCTTATATAGGCTGAAGAGGGGAAGAGGAGAAGCTCGAAATAGTAACCTGATTTCATGCATTAGTCATAACTCAGCTTCATACTTTAGTTCGAACTTGGAACTAGACTTGAGATTGGTTACAACTCAACATTACACTTTAGTTCGAACTTTAGAACTAGACTTGAGATTGGTTACAACTCAGCATTACACTTTAGTTCGAACTTAGAACTAGACTTGAGACTAACGTGATTTAGTTAGAACTTAGAACTAGACTTAAGAATTTAGTTGCAAATCAACATTACACTATAGTTCTATGATAGAACTAGACTCAAGACTTTAGTTGCAACTCAACATTACACTTTAGTTCTAGACTCAAAACTTTAGTTGCAACTCAACATTACTAAAAATAGAACTAGACTCAAGACTTTAGTTGCAACTCAACATTACACTTTAGTTCTAACATAGAGCTAGACTCAAGACTTTAGTTACAACTCTTGACAAGGCAATTCGAAATTCTCTTCATGGTGGATAATGTTTACACGTGCCAATGCACTAGATCAATACAATTACATCATTTGCAATATTAGGAATATCGTTTGTTTCTAGCTCATAGGAATTTTACATTCAACCTAATTTTTGCTACATACCTTGACTTTTGCTCATGGCTCACAAGGTTTGACTAGGCTCACAGAGGTTGTATGTTCCCCCTGACTTTTGCACTAGTCTGTCTATGCTCACAGAGGTTGTATGTCCCCCCTAACTTTTGCACTAGATTGTCTATGCTCACAAAGGTTGTACGTTCCCCCTGACTTTTGCATTAGACTCACATAGCATCTCATTCGTCCTGACTTTTGGTTTGACTCACAAAGTTTGTCCATTCCCCTGGGCTTTTTTCAATACCTCACAAGACTGGTTGATTCTCCAAATCTCCCTGGCTAGCCTTAGGGTGGCCCATATGGCCTCTCATTGGAGAATGACTGTCGATGCTGCCAAAATTAACATAGATATCATAATGTTCAAACCCAACACCATATAGAGATCAAGTGCAATGAAAAGAGGTGCTACTACATATGGGTTATGTTAGCACTAGAATTCTCACCTAGATTGTTGTAGGTGTGAGCCTAATACCCATAAGAAACTCTGTAGGTTTGTTAAAGATAATAATGGTTTCAATGTGTAGCAAATGGGTGAGACACTCAGTTTAAAAAATCAACAAAAAAACTCCATGAAATACACATAAGAAAGCAAGGCTTGAATAGTTTCGTATCAATATATAGAAATATCAAATGGAAAGATGGAAGACTTAGCAGGAAATATGAAATACATGCATCAGGTTGCATCATGAAGTTCTGAAACACATACAGAATAAATCTCATTAAATAAGAACCTCCTAATCAACAAGAGAACACTTTGATAATACTTGCATCAATTACAAACATTAAATCATTCATTGTAGTAAGGAACAAGCACAAGGATGAAGCCTTCATCAACAACTAGCATCAAAGTGAGATAGAAATACAGAAGTGACAGTAGGAGAAGAAACTAATCATTCACTATTCAAGATTCTTAAATCTGATACATACAGTCTAGAAACTTTTTAACAATGGAAAATAAAGATAAGAGTATCACTCTACAACCATTTGAACCCTCTAATGGAGTTACAATACATATTAAATAGCAAAAGCATCCAAAAATATCTCTAGAATTCGCCACCTAGATTCTACATAGGATATTGTGCCTTAGAGAGGCGTGGCATTAGGCGCACAACATAAATCTAACCAGAATGCTATATTTTAGGAAATTGTTGGCATCATTGAATGCAATCGTTGACAACTTGTTGCATGTGACTTAACTAAAGGTAGATCCTTGAGGTAGGTAGCCCTTGATGTCCAATTGATTCTTGATGATATTATTCGAACTTAATCTGACATCTGGAAGTCTTCATCAACCCAAAAATTCACATGACAACCATTTCACAACACCTGTGCTATAAACTGTTCCAAAACAACTAGTTTTTAGAGACTTTAACAACATGTGTTGTGAACTTTCCTGTAGGTGCGATTTTACATTCAAATTGATTTCAAATGTCAAAATTTGTAAAAAACCTGGGAAACCTTTTTCTAGAACCTGCTACAATATTCTGAGACATAAAGTAACATTTGTAGAAGTCATATGAATATGGTAATAATAGTCTAAGAGAAAAATCATTTCTCAGGGTTATAAGCATGTGTATAAAATAAACCATAGAAAAAAGTTGATGTTGATGCAAAAATGACGTCTTGTCTTCATTTTTTCTTGGTGCTTCTTCTAGTAGCCACACGACTAACATATCCAAATTTATTTTTTCTATCTTCTCCTTGAATGGTTGCAATTTTGCTTTCAACCTCTTGATTTCATCTTTGCAATCTCTTTTCTGCCAATACACATTCTTCAGCTACCTATGCAGAGGTAACGATCTCTTAGCCATACATCTTTCTTTATCAATAGTTTCTTTAGATAAATCTAAAGTATTCTTCAGATTGATTCAGGCCTCTAGGTTTTCCTTCTTCAACTTTTCATTTTCAGCTCTTATATCTTTAAGCTTCCTCCTGAGTCTTTTGAAAGTAGGATTACTTTCATGAGAAGGGGAGTTGATTTCAATAATCTCTATTGGTTTCTTAGAAGATTGGATTTTATCCTTTTGTTGAGCTGAGGCTTTGGATGTACCCTCCTCCACATGAATATGTTGCTTAGTCGTTGATCTAGTGAAAGGTCTTCTAGCTTTGATAGCTTCTACAACAACAGGTGAAGAAAATACAAGCTTCTTACACTTCAGACTCCTTGCTTTACTAGATGATGTCTCCATAGGTGTAGGTTCTGCCACACGAGAAGTTTCTCTATCAGGAGGCTGTGAGGGACCTTCAAATATTTTCTCAGTAGACTGAATGGACTTATCCCTTTTGGTCATCTTCCTCTTTTTACTTTACTCTGAGTGCACAATATTCTCAGCAGGAGTAGGTGTTTGTCTTTTTTACTGTGGTGTGTGAGGAACATTTGGCTGAAATCCTAATACAACTAGGAAATATCCCAATCAATATTGGTCTTCTTCAACTCTTCCAATACTAGCATTTTGATTAAACCAGAATTAAAAACACTAGTATCCGCATGGTTAGATTTAGCTTGGACTATATCTGACATCTTCCCAATGCTCCTAAACAGATAAAAGGGTAAGTTCATGGACTCTTTCCTAGTAAAGTGTAGTAACAATCTGATATGGTATTTATAGAACATATTGAACCTTCCTTCACAACTGAAATACCTCTAAATAACTCTGAGAATTTTGTCAAAATACTCTAGCATATGACTTCTTGGCACTCCCTTGGATAGGTTGTCTCCTTGATATTCAGGTTTTAGGAATTCCTTGTAAAATTTAGAATTCAAGGACATGGATTTAAACCATTTTTCACCATGAACATGTATCTTTGTGGTTGTGGAGATAGATTCCCACTAAAATTGAGTGCAAACTATTTAGCAACCTTGAGATGTCCTCTTTGCATTTTCTCACAAAAAACCAGGCAACCCACTCTCTGAAATGATTCTTTGTAAACTGGTTCAGAATTTATAAGTTGCAGGTTGGGGGTCATCCCTGACAATTTCTCCCCATTTTTGAACCTTCTAACCTTGTTGATTGTCCATGATAGTTGTCTAAAAACCTTTTTCCATTTTTATAACAGTTGTTACCAGATATATGATGAAGATAGGAAGACTTAGGGTTTTTTTATTTTCTTTTTTCACAATTGAGGTTTTACTAAATGTAGTATTCATGCACAACAATAGTGAAATACTACAAGTAGTATATGAGAGGAAAGAAAAATACTCATGAACTAGTCGAGGTTGCAATCAAGAAAAAGTTTGTGGCAATTCTCTGTAAAACAGAGGATTCACAGCGTGATCCTTCAATTTGCAACACACAATCTTAGACTCTGGTTTAGTAAAATAGGTTTGAAAATCCACAAGTCTGGAAAAGGAAAAATATTTGAAAAATATTTTATCTCATACCTGAGTGAAAACATGATCAATGAGGGTTTTTTCAAGTGAGAAAAATAGAGTGTTCGCAACGCCTTCAATGCATACAATTGGTAGCACTAATAGGAAAATGCAGTGGATAAGGTCATGGTTGTAAGGAATGGTTGCAAATTGATCTTATTGGTATAAAGAAGGAAACTTGGGTTTGCAAAGGTTCAATATACAAAAGTTGTAGGTTTTGACCAAGTAAAAGAAGTTTGCAGTGCAAACGCTATGCAACAGTTTGTAGTGTGCAAGAAAATTATAACGACTAGAGTCCAATATAATAAACCTTCAGCCAACTCATTTGACAATAAACAGGGTACCTGGTATATCTGAAGTTTCAATTGTTGTCTCATGAGTTAAACTGACATTTTCCTGGAAGCCTTTAATCCGCCTTCATCTGCTATAGGAAATTCGTAGCGCTATAATTCAAACTAGTTTGCAATGCACTATATTCAAAATGGTAAACCTGCCTCTTGAAACCAACTTGAAGAAAATGATGAATAAATGGCCCTGGAAGCAATAAGATACCCATTGGCACGTTTCCAAAGAATAATGGCATTTGATTAGTGCATGAGGTACTTTCTTGATTCACTGTGAACTTTCAGGTGAGTTTGCAGCAGTTCGACTTGACACATGATTTGACCCTCAAATGGCTAAATACGACATAAGAACCCTTTGTACACCCTTTTGAGACAAGACAATTGATAATGATGAGCTTTAAAACCAAGGGTGTGACCAACACTTACCCCTATTTCTCTAACGATGATGACCACTATCATAACACCAAGACTCTCACATGGTTACACATCATACAAGAAAATACTTTATACCAACAAACAAAGAAAATGACGTATCATTATGGGTACCAACTAGTGATTCAATCGAGTGGATATTAATGTTGTGATACAAACTAGTGACTCAAGCAATCGATATATATTAGTTGGTAAAGGATTGATTGTGCATGGATAGTCATGGTAGTATTTATAATTAATTAACTTAAGGTGGAATCCATGTAATTGGTAGTGTGTGGTATTCCAACAAGGTGATATATATAAGCATTCACCAAAATGAAGTAAGAAAATAAGAATTGTCAACTACACAATCAATATACAACATAAATAACATAGATCACCTTAGAGAAACATAAGGGAAAACTCTAACATCAAATGGCTATGCTTGGTCTTGACTCTTTATTTCTAACCAATTGCATAATTGCAATAATCTTTTGTCTCTCTTGAATAAGACCAGCAATGCAGGCATATAGTGTATGTCAGAAACAAAAAAAATTAGACCATACTTTGTTGTAGCTTTCAAAAAACTCCCACTATTATATAATCTAAAAAATATGCCTAATATAAGTATTGATTTAAATAACATAAAAAACTAATTATGTCTATTTGGTTTAGCTCAGGTGGCTGGGAGGAATGGATTTTTTACTCCCCACCAAGGTTCAATTCGTGTAAGTTACATGTTGAGCTCTTAACGAGTATATTATTGTAATGTCTTTGAGACTTGTTGTTGACTCGCCTTATACCCTGAAGATTCTAGGGTTTACCTTGGGTACCATCCTTGAAATGAGGGGAAGTACTCAGGGGTTTTCCTTGAGATTTGTGACCTAGAAAAAAAAACATAAAAAACTAATGAAATACATGCTTGTTGATGGCTTCATCTTGTCCAACATCAATAGGATCAAATTCTTAATTACTCGGGTCCATGTCCTCCATCATTTGATGCATTGTGTCTCCTTCCTTGAGGTCTTCTTGAGATGAGTTGATTGATATTCTATAATTAGAGGCAGTTGAGTGTGAGCCTTTAATGAGATTGCAGGCCATGTTCCTCGGCATGGAGCACTCTCCTTCCAACACTTGTATTTATTGATTTTTTTGAACCACAATATCCATGACCAAACCATTCTATGAGATACGTTGATGTTCATTCTCATGAAATTTGGTGGTTACTGAGAAAATTGAAGTTTTGTTGTGATTAATAAAATGCGTGGGATACCTTGTTGTAAGGTACCAGATGTCATATTATGCAAAAACATGAATATTTAGCCATTATCAATGGAAATGGAAAACACCCAAGACAATATCACAACCACCCAAGGAAATAGAAAACATGTGATTTTTCAGGTTATAATCACCCATTTGGAGTTTTACATTCTCACAACAGCCCCCACATTTCATTGTACCATAATTAGCTATGAGAATTTGAAAATTAGAAATTGGTCAAACAAAGAAATTGGCATCCTCAGTCACCCTATGATGAATAAAATTATGGGTGCTACCACTATCAATCAACACCACGACCGACCTATGTCTGATGTAGCCCTTGATTTTTAATGTCTGTGGAGTAGAAATACCCATGAGGGCATGGAGAGATATGATAGGTTCCTTTGGTTCCACAAAAGGTGTGATTGGATCTGGGATGAGGGAATTTGGTTGTGTCTCCTCTAAGTTTGGGACCTCACCTGATAGGATGTCCTTGGAGGAGGTGAAAGATGACCCACCAATCTAGAAGAACTTATGTTCACAACATTTATGGCCTGGAAAATACTTTTTATCACATTAATAGAAAATTCCTTGCTTTCGACGTTCAACCATTTCTACAGGAGATACCTTTTGGACCTTAAAAGTTTGGGTCAGAGCAGGGGTAACCCATGGATGAGGGTGGTTAAGAACTACAGAACAAAGGGGTGGGGCATGAAGAATAGTCTCGGCCTCCAATGCTAATTTTCACACCTACAACCAGGTAATATGATGGTGCATGAAAACATGAGCCTGAATGGTGTCCTTTAAGCCATTGAGGAAGCATTCAAGATAGAACTTACTAGATAAGACTTTCGTTTTGATAGCCAATTTTTCAAATGTGGTGATGAAGTCTACTATTGACCCTTTATGTTTTAGCTTGGTGAGTCATCCCCAAAAATGATATTCCCTATCAAAACGGGCACAAACTACTTTGGTGAACATGGTCCAATCTGGTTGTCTTGGATATTATTTCTTATGCCATTTCCATGATTTCCATCATTCTTGATCCAAGTACAGAACCCCCACATGGATTTTGGTCTCATCATCTCCAATATCATGGAGGGAGAAGTAGTGTTTCATTTGGGATACCCACTCAGTCGAGTCTGATCCATCAAATTTATGCATCTCAACTTTGGGCACTTTATTCCAGGAATTTGGAGAACCCCAAGGAGAATGGGAAAGATGAGTATTCTCATATTGGGAAGAATGAGTATCCTTAGTGGTATTCTTGGTGCTTACCCTTGATGTGTGGCACAATTTTGTGGACTTGTTGGGTGAGGGAGTTCATTTTCTAGGTGAGGGAGTTCAGGCTCATGTTGAGGGAGTTCATGTTCTCATACATGTTGGTTACCTTGTTTTCCAACTCTTCCAGGTTCTGAGTGCGGGTGGTAGGAGCCATTGTGGAGACTTAGGTAGAACGATACCTCAATTATCAGCACAAGATAAGGAGTCTGTTGGGATAGGTGGAAAATAAGGGTATCAAGAAGGGGGGTTGAGTCCACGAAAAAAATAGGCTTAAAAATGATAGGTACTATGACAATCAATACAAAGAGAGGAATCCAATGGTAGAGGTACCAAATAAGGGTTTTAGTGGGACCACTATACTCATTTGTTTTTAATACTCCTACAGACTTATACTCTGATCTGAATACTTCTACAACTTTGGAATGCCCAAATTCTTAACAATAAAAAAATGTGTATTCAATTCACAACCAGAACGCAGGAGGCAAGGTTGTGCAGCCAGAAAATCATGTTTGTACCTTGTCTGGTATGTTCCCCCCTGGTTAGAGTTTGCAGGGTGCCTATGGACAAGGGTTTTCCCTGTGTTATAGCTCTCTGATATACGTGCAGGTTCAAACAGTAGTACTTGGCCCAATATCTCAAGGAACCAACTAAGGAGGCTCAATTGTACCTGTAGTCGTACTACTCGATTACCCAAGTACTAGAGAGAATCTTCCCAAGTGATTTTCTCGGTGGCACTATAGCAGTCAGGAAGGTGATCGATTGATCTATAGAGGGTTTCAGGATACCTAAGCCAGTCTGTATACAAGTGTTGTTTGATGCGCTACCACTCAAAGGGGTACCAACTGGGGTTACAAGGGTGTCCAACAATGTGATCTTAAAAATATCTTGTATTCCATGTGTGTATGCTTCCCAAACCATGTATTTGTGCACTAAACAACATATCATTGTATCTTAAAGACATCGAAATACATCTCTTCCCTAAAAATATTTAACCCACAATTCCTACCCAGGAAAGTGCTCTGATACCACTTACAAGTTACCAGATGTAATATATTATGCAGAAACATGAATATTTAGCATTTATCAAGGGAACATCAAAATATTGAGAGAGAAATACCATAAATAATACCAAAAATAATACCTTTATTCAAAGAAAGCAATGTTCACTTGCCTCTTTGAGGGGGAAACCTCCAGCAAAGCAGAGCTCTATTACAATACTTTCTCTAGACAAGCTTTCTCATACCTACTACTCTTATTTATACTAATTCTATCTTCTAAAAAACATTATAGAAGAAGATATTTCTAGAAGCAAAAGTTTGTATTAGGTCTTCTTACATTGACTTGTTCACATTTATTGAATAGGCCTTATTAACTAATCCCAACATTTATTACATAGTAAATATATCATGCTAACTATTGAATAACTAAGAGGGGTTAGGATCAAACCCTAAAACTTGTATTCCATGTTCAAAAGTTGTTTCCCAATCAAGGAGGAATTATAAGGAACCCAAATATATGATTCCCATATAAAAACCCTTATATTCCCTTGATATTGTTTCTATAGACCTACTCGAACTATCAACTCATAAGGTTTGTACTAGGGGGGAAGAGTGTGGTGGACAAGGGACAGTCTAGGAAGTTAAACATGTGACCTGAGGTCACAATCACTCAGAACCCCTGACACCACAATATCAACAAAACTCTAGAACAAAGCACTAGCAGGACACCACAAAACCACATAAACCCTCTACACTAAATAAAAAATAAAATTCACAGGCTAGAGACAATGAGAAATTCTTACTGAAAGGAAAGAAGTTCTAGTGATGAATGCCACCAAGATTTGTCATCAAAACCATCTGCAAACTAAGGCATTATCCCACCTAAGTCTTGATATATCATGTTGAAGATTTTGTATTGTCAACCAAGAATTATGGCTAACATGTGCGAGGTTGGTGGAGAAGTCACTTCACATCCCATCCCTTTGCTTGATATCGCATGACATAAAAAATGCCTTGACATGTGTTGTTCTTAAATTCATGATGTTCCTTCATGTTTGATAAAACACAAATCAACTTATGGGATGGATTGAACATATAGACCCCTATTTTTCCTAAGGACCCATTCATTTAAATTTGTTGCTTTGTTTGCAAGACCATGTACTTGTTGATTGAGGGCCCTCGGGACTTGGTAGAATGTAACCTCATGAAATATGCGAGTCTCCTTTTGAATCCTCAATATGAGTGATTTTAGCTTGTCATTACAGGGAGTCTTCTTTGAATTCATTATATTGATAATTATACTTGAGTCATTGATGATGGTTAGTGTCCTCACTCTATCTACATTAACCGATATTAGTCCCTAAAAAAAGGCATATGCATCAACCTAATTATTTTTGGATGTCCCTAAACCCCATGTATAAGTCAATTCGCCCCCCCACCCCTTGAAATCAAATATAATACCCCCCATTGTTGCACCCCTGGATTTCCCTTAGACACTCCATAAAAAAAGAGAATGTGATTTACTTTTTGAAGTTTCCAATCATGGAAGTCTTTCTCACTCAACCTCATCTGCCATGATGAGAAATGAATTGGCTTGTGAGTGGTTGATTTTGGACACGGAACTAGATCCATCAAAAATTATGAAATGCATTCTCTCTCATCATTATCGAGCCAATAAAACTCTTGGTCCTTCCTTCCTCTAGAGTTAAACTATAAGACCTCTTTCTTTTGCAACGACTGATCTTGGGTTATCTACCTCATATTGAAAAACAACCTTATTTTGTGCCAACTGAGTTTTCCATCAAATGAATTTAGGTAAAGATTGCTATACTCTTTTCAAAATAGAGTTATTTTTTAATGACAGCCTGCACCATTTATTGATTGGATAAACGTGTCCTTCCATGAGTTTGAGCTTCTCATTCTATGGTTCATCCCTGCAAAGGCTACTTGTAAGGATTGTTTCAAGAAAGAGAAATCAAAGAAGATATGGTTATTGTTTCATCCTCAGTAAGGAACAATGCACAATAAGAGGGTACATGAATTCCCCTCTTTTGAAGATTCTCTACATTCAAGAGTTTACATGCACCACTACCTAGAAAAATATGTTTATCGTGGGTAAGATTTCATTAGGCCATACATGACTCCATAAATGGGAGCATTGAGGGGGGGAGATAGAGTTAATTTGACATTGATATCCATATTTGACATTATGTTATGATTTTCCCCACCCTCTTCAATTGGAGACAGGGAGATCAAAGGGAGAACAAACTTTAAGAGAGGCAGTTAGATAAGATGTTAGAGAGACTAAATGGGCAGAAGGAAATATAAGTGACCAACTCAACTAGCAGTCGGCTTCTACTTCTCAAGATGAGATATCACACAAGGTGTTTATGCCTTAATTTTCCATCCAATGTCTTAAAGGGACCAACTCAATTTTTTGTTCCAAGGGTAGGTTCCTTGTGACACCATCCTTCCACACATTGATTGATTTCCCATTTCCTGGAAACCAAGTTATCTTGGATAGTACAATTGGAAATATAGTTTTAAGGAGCTTCCAAATATGTCACCCTTTCTTATTTTCCAATGGTCTATCTATGCATCTATTACAATTCCCTTGGAGACATTTATTAAAGAGAATCTTATTTCACCATTCCACCTTCCTAATGATCAATATACATGCTCATTTGGCTCCCAAATCCAAATTCATGAGTAAGGGATCTTTGATTCCCAATCCTCCTCTGTCTTTGTGAGATCTCACTGTGTTCTAGTTGATTAAGTGGAAATTTTT
This sequence comes from Picea engelmannii, assembly GCA_009831015.1. Taxonomy (NCBI): domain Eukaryota; kingdom Viridiplantae; phylum Streptophyta; class Pinopsida; order Pinales; family Pinaceae; genus Picea; species Picea engelmannii. Next base: position 10,479 of record ML847446.1, on the reverse strand, counting down.
TAAGTTTGATTCCCCCCCTTCCACAAGAATTTGTTGATTCCCTGAGATACCTACTACATAATTCCCACTGGAGCTAACATAGCATAACATTGAAGGGAGAGTTGTTAGTTCCTATTTAATGAGAACTACTCTGCCTACTAGATTCAAGCATTGAGACTCCCATTTTTGGAATTTGGACTTTATTTTTTCGATGATAGTTTGTAGGGAATGTGATATAATATTTATAAGAGATGTCTACACCCCTAAGTACTTGAAGGAGTTCTAAGACTCTTTGGAAGGAAACGATATAATTTTGGAAATCGCATGAAAGATCTAAGACTTGATATTCCATTCATAGATATGAATTTTTCCAAAATTAACCTTACCTCCTGAAGCAATGAGAAATTTATCTAATAAACATTTAAATCACTCAAAAATGATAGTTGAAGGAGCACCAATAAGAAGGGTTTTGTCAGCGAATTGTGAGTGATTCATTCTTTTGACACCTCTAACCAATTTAATTCCTAGCAAGTTTCCCACAACCCATTATGATTCCAATTTCCAGTTGAATGTTTCAACCATTATAATATACAAGAGAGCGGATAGAGGAGAGCCCTACCTCAATCCTTGCCTACCTTTTAAAAAAGTGGTGGGCCTCCCATTTACTAAAGGTGTAATCCATGGATTACTAGTGCAAGAAGAAATCCAATGAATAAAGTGAGGACAAAAACCAAATTTAGATAGAACATCAAACAAGAAAGAATGCCTTACTTGGTCAAAATATTTGGCCATATCAATTTTGATGATCATTACTTTGTCCTTTTTCTCCCTACTTGAGTGGATTTCTTCTTGGACCATTATTATGTTTTCAACTATCTAGTGTTTCTACATGAATCCACCTTGGTTGTTGAAGATTATTTTGGGTAGAATTGTCTTCAACCTAATTGCCATGATTTTTGTTAAAAATTGATAAGAAGAGTTACACAATGAGATTAGACAAAATTTGGAGGAGGGTGAATGGATTTATTTCTTTAGGAACTAAAGCAGGGAAGGATGAGTTTGTGCCATAGAATACAAGCATAGAAATTTACTCAGCAATTCCCTCTCTTCTCTACCAAAGAACCCCTTTTGAATTAATGTGGTTGGGTTTATAGCTAGATTTCCCTTTGTTGAGAGTAGCTAGAAGACCATGCATCCTTATCTCTTTAGCTCTCCAACTATAACACCCATCCTTTTCCTTTGTTTGTTGGTAGCATTCCAATCATAGTTCATTTTCTTTGTATCTTATTTTCTTTCATTTAAAAAAAAATAGTGCTTAAAATGGGAGTGCGACATTTTGGAGCTGAGGTATCTAGTTGAACTAGCATGGCCCCTCACACTATGAATCACATCATCCTTCCTTGTCATCAATTTTTGTAGCCAAAAATTCTAGTTTTTTTAGTGTTTACATCAAGTTGGGCCATTTTAAACAATTTAACGTTTTATTGCAAATCCATTTTGAATCAGGCCTAAATAAGGACTATGGTAGTGTTAAAAACTATTTAGCATGTGTTCATTTTAACTTGAGAAGTATAAGAATTTTGAGGAATCAAAATAAATTTAGACGTAAATTTCTCGATGCATAAGAGATCAATAATTGAGATGGATCTACCCTTATGTGCACGCACGCGCGCGCGTGCGTGTGTGTGTGTGTGTACATTCCTCTGATGCTAATGCACTATACAAAGAAAAATTGGTATGTTGTCCAAAAATAAACTATGATGATGCTAAGTGCTATAGTATCCCAAATTACAAAATTTGCTATACAAGATGTCTACTGGTGCATTTTCCATAGTATATTATTCTATCATCAACAATTAAGATTTAACAGTCCATGAAAATTTTTAGTCCTCCAAGTTTAAAACCATCAAATGAATCTAAATATTACATCAACCAAAAGACAAATATTTTATGCTCTCTACAGTAATTCCATATTTTACCATAGTGAAGAGGACAAATCTCGTCGGCTAGACTATTCCATCTTTAGAGATAACATCGACCATTTGATTCAATTCTTTGAAAATATGACAAATCCTAAAGGAAGTGTATGCACCTACAATTTTCTTAAAATTCTCACCAATACCTTGTAAACCTGTGTTATGTAATTGTTGATTTCCTTGCATCTAGTTTACCACCAAGGATGAGTTCCCATAAACTTGTAAATTATTGACCCCCAAGTTTGAGGCCATTTGAGCAATGTCTTCAAAGCAAAAAAATCAGCCATATTGTTTGTCTCCCTTCCACTATTGGCTTTGAAACTTATGTAGTGAGCATCGGAAAAAAATAATGCACCACCCGTCCATAGACCCATTCATGTCCCTGACAGGTGCCCTCAAAAAAACCCTAGCAAGTACTTTTGTCGATCAGTAATTTCTCAATCATTATCGGAGTTTTAGGTCTTGGTTCTTCTTTATAGTACTAAAATAGTGATTGGATATAGGCAAAAGTTTGAAAATTTTGGACCTACTCATCCTTGAACAAACGAGCATTTATGGATGTCTAGATTCCCCAAGAAATCAAGAATGGGAGGCAACGAATCTTCTTCAATTCCAACCACACAAACCAAGAAGCAAGTAGGTTTCAATTGAATTTAAAATCCATAAATCTCAAAGATTCAACCAAGTGCCTACATCCTTCCAGACAAGCCTAGTAAATGGGCAAGAAATAAAAGATGTGTGATTCTCCTCTACCCCTCTGCACAAATAGAAAATGTTTGGCCCCTGTATCTAGTGCTTCCAAAATGAGTCCCACATGATCACTTTGTTTTTCAATAATAACCACATAAAAATGCATCATTTCAAAGGAGACTTTACTTTCCAAATACATTTCCACCACGAGAATGAAAATAAATTTTCATCCTTCATTAAAGCTTGATAGGTCAACCAGGTTGTATATTTTCCTTCAACTTTGTTTCCAACCCAAACTAGTAGGTTTGGATCTCCCATAATCCTTATGTGAGGACATCTTACTTGATTTATGATTTGTTCCCATTCTCGTGCCCATACACCCCACATATTTAATATTCTAGCTAACATCCAACCTTGAGACCACATATTGATAGTTGTTGTCAATGTTTCATCGAAACCTGTACATGAGATCTAGTTAAAGCAAGTACAACAAAGCTCATAAAGAAAAGGACGAGAGATTCAATATGGAAGAATGAGAAAATATATTCACACTACTCCAATGAGTTGATCAATAAATGAATAATCGATACAGTGAATGAGTGGAATACACTCATATATAGTGCATAACATTCCATAATTAAGAAAATCAATGAAGCAGTTAGTTTTCCTTAGGAATGCATGCATGCATAATAGTGATGGTCTAAAATCAAAAGTCTAAAATAGAACTAGTCGGTTAACTCCCACTGAACTAGTGTGTCAAAAATAGAAATTTCTCCAACAATTGCTTCATCCACAAATTGTTAGAGATTCCACAAGTTCAAATACAAAGGGGATAGGGTATGCATACCTCTATTGGTTGTTGAAATTATTAAGACAACTAAGAGGGGGGCGGGGGGGGGTGAATCAGTTGTTACTGTGCTTAAACAATTTTAGACCTTTTTAACATTATTACTATTCGCTAAATGATAGTCAAGATAATACAGAAGGTAATCAACAGAAATAGTAATCATCAATCACACATATGATATACACAGAGACAAATATTCACGAGGAAACCCATAAAGGGAAAAACCTCTTATTCTTAGTATGATAGGAATTCTTTTAGCATTTGTACATCATCTACTTCTTGAGCACCAACTCAAGATGAGGCTACACCCTCTATTTAACAAGCTGCAACTTGTAGAGAGCACTACCCCTCAAGTTTTCTAGCACCCACTTTCTATGATCTCCAACACCAACTGGATGGAATCACCCACTTCCACTTATACAAGCAACAAATTGCACACAGAAGACTCTTTGTCTTTCCTAGCACCACCCCACCTCCCTAATTTTCTAGCTGTAACTAAATTGAAGATATTGTTAGCACTCTGTAAATCTGTTCAGTTGATAAACAAACGACGAAGGTAACTTTTTCAACCGACTTTGAGACCCGAAACTAGCCTTTCATATCTGGAGAGGGCTCTCTCAGAAATGGTGCGGTATCTGCGCAAGATATGACTTTGGAAACAATGGCTAGATTTAACACCTATGATAATGGGTTCTGGTTATATTGGTGCAAGTAGGTGAAACTTGGGCTATGGAGTTGATTTGAGGAAATGACAGAGATAAATGACTCAGTGACCGGACTTGAGAGGATAAGGCTAGACGAGCAACAATATTCAGTGTAAAACTGAAATGAGGCGGGAGAAAACACAGTAAAGAACCACAGGAGCGTCGTTGCAGATGAGTTCGGAGTTATCTTGATAGGAAAACATTTTTTCTAAGTGGCGTGAACAAGGGGCGTTGTACAGCGAATCCGCAGGTTCAAAAATTCGTTCTAAAATAGATAGTATAAGATATGAAATAAATGGTAACATGAAACACATACGCAAAGAAAGAGACTCAATACATCTGACTATCACAACTAGAATCTTTTCATCAAGTCACAGGACCTTTGCATTAAATTTCGGTCAAAAACTCAGATTACATACAATAGCAGTCGTTTACTCAATTTTCCAACCAACTTGGCTTACATAGAAAATATGAAATATATAAACGAGGGCATCACTTGGGCTGCCCTGCTTTCTAATTGTTAACCCTAAACTAGAAAAAAGCGTGCCACATGTGCCAGAGACTCTTCGCATGGTACTATCCAAAAATAGGCAATAATCACGCCTATCCACTAACGACTATTTTCATATTCGCCATGGGGTCCAATTGTCGGTCAGAATCTGATGTGGGGAAATATGTGTCGCTATATCTCTTGATTGGGTATCCTAGTGAACAGGTGTCTGTTAAAAACTTGTTTGTGTATAATATTGGCTTCGCCTTCTGTTATGCGCCCATTTTCCGGAGAACTATGCGCAGTAAACAATTGTTCGATTCCCACGACCGTTCTCAAAATGGTAGGGTACTTTAGAGGACATGTATCACTCCAAACTGTCGTGAAGAAAATGTCGCTCGTTAAACTTTCTCTTTTTGTGCGCTGGCAAGAGCCACGTAAATTTCCTTTTCGGCCGCTTCGCATTCTCTGGGATGCTTTGTGTGCCTTTATTCTACTAACCTTTGCGCCTCTCGCAGCTGGATAATAACATCATGTGCCTCTCTAAGCTTCCTTTTCAGCCATGCCACATTCCCTCTATGACTCTGTGTAGTTGATGCTTCCACGATCTTTGTCGCTAGTTGTCGCCTTAATTCCATGTTCTCCTAATAGAGCTCAACAATAGCCAACTTTTCTGGTTTCAGCTGTTGAGATGGCGCTTCCTCATTTTCTCCCACGGTGTCCGCTTTCCTTGGTTTGTTCCCGCCTTCATGACTCGATTTCCCGACAGTTTCTAGCCGGATGGTGCGTCTAAGTAGTTCTTCAGCTATCAATCTGATGCATGGTTCTTCTGCAATTTGAGCCTTCATGATCTCCTCGTTCTTTCTTGGCCTACCCCTCCTCCGAGGCAGTTGTTGTTGGGAGGAAGGGGCTCTTACCGTCTCACTTTCCTATATGAATTTCTCTGCTTTGGATGTTCCACGAATTGATCTGGTCTTTTTTGCAGGTGAAATAATGGTTCCTTCCACGTCTTTGAGAATGGTTGTCGCGGGTGAGAAATAATTCTAGTCTCTTTGGGGCTCGGACCTCACAATTCTACCTCTCTGTGCACCTTTCCCTGTGCTCTGAGAAGACGCCATGGCGTGACCAAGGTATACTTTGTGCGTGGTGTATTGAACGAATGCACATGGGGAGCGGTTCTGAACCAACTAGATTGGCAAGGGGAAACTGCGAAAAGCATTTAGGCCTGGTTCTATGACTGGAGGGCATGTCGAGCATATGAGAGTTATAACGAATCGTCCAAGAGAGGGAATCATGCTAGAAGGCAACAAATTTATGGCGACGAGATGTTTCAAGTCAAATTTCAAGTTGTCCATGGAAAATCCCCGCATGTAGGTTGTAGGTGGTAAGGATTGTTGAGCATGCCTAATACGAATGATGTGATTTTCCATTCTCTCGGCCTTCATGATGAACCAATAATAATTGTTGTACTTGCTGACGCGACCTTTATTAACCACTTGAATTGACCAGGGCATGTAGAAACTGGCTTCTTAATGGGATTTGAACTTCTGGGCAAAGACATGTCTATACCACGTATACAATTCCTGACTCTGACACCCTTTCCAATTTCCAAGGGCCAACCGACCATTTTCTGACTTCAAACTCACTGTGCTACGTACCTGACTTCACATGTTTGGGCGCATGGGTCATAATGTGACTCAAAACCGACTCTAAATGGAAAGAAAAATGGCGACACTAACAGATACAACTTCTAGTATTCAAGCACCAACTTGAATCGCAGATGACAACAATCCTCCCTTGCACCACTCTACCACTCTTATTATAAATCTTTACTTGACAAGTACATTAAAATGAAACATATATGTTAATTCTTACCACGTATTCTCTGTTTTTCTATTCACTTGCTTTCTCTCTGCTTTTGTCCATTCATACTTGAATCCTCTTGTTGTCTCTTTACATCTGCTCTTTCTCTTCTTTTCTCATGCTCACAAGTTCTTATGCATTCTATTTTTCTTACTCGCAGGCTTCAATCTACTTCAGATATTCATTACAAATCTATTTCGATCTTTATTTCACTCACAGAGATATCTCCCCTTCTTACCATCTCTTCTCTCACTGCATACGCTCTTGGTCTCTGATCATATTATGTCTTTGTTCATAGTATTTTTATTTTCATTACAGTCACTCCAAATCATCAAATTCAAAACAGTTCCTCACGATTTATAGAGCAACATCAACCCATTTAGTCACTGCTATGTTTATTTATCCATCCACACTCTGTTCATTACAGTTCGTACACCAAAACTCTCAAGATCGATGGATTTATTTAACATAATGGAATAACTACTTCAATACTAAATCGTGACTGGTCAAGAATCAAGAAATGAAACAACAACCATCTGGTTAGAATGTTATCCACCGTAGATCTAGGGCACACGTTATATAATAGAGAGAGACCTCCAAATAAGGCAACACTTTTGGCAATAAACACACAATGCCAACTTTGGTAGAGGATAACCCATGTAGACCTCTGCCAACACCTCTGCCAACTACATTTTAAACATTTCATGCCTATAACAAAGAGAGACTTCTAAATAAGGAAACACTTTTGGCAATAAACACACAAATCCAACTTTGGTAGAGGATAACCCATGTAGACTCTCCACTGTAGATCTAGGGCACACGTTATATAACAGGGAGAGACCTCCAAATAAGTCAACACTTTTGGCAATAAACACACAACGCCAACTTTGGTAGAGGATAACCCATGTAGACCTGTGTCAGCACCTCTTCCAACTACATTTTAAAAATTTCATGACTATAAAAAAGAGAGACCTCCAAATAAGGCAACACTTTTGGAAATAAACACACAACGCTAACTTTGATAGAGGATAACCCATGTAGACCTTTGCCAACACTTCTGAACATTGTTTCTTTGTGTAAACTTCAACAACACTCTGAACAAGGCCTTAGATGTTGACATCAATGACAACACACCAAACTTACCAACAATCTCCCCCTTTGACATTGATGGCAACTTTCTGCAACTACATGAACTATCTCTTTCTCCCCCTTTAACATCGATGACAAAGGAAACACACTCCCCCTAACAATTTGCAACAACTTCAGAGACATCTCAGAAATACAACAGATAATAAAAAAGCACAGACTCCCCCTGACAAGGTGGACACATTTATGAGAGAAGATATGGCACCCAACTTCTGACGTAGATATTCAAATGGTGTCTTTTCTAATGGTTTAGTAAAGATATCAGATATTTGTTCTTTGGAAGGAATGTAATTCACCTGAAAAACTCTGTTTGTGACCTTCTCTCTTAGAAAATGATACTTTATTGGTATATACTTAGTATTTGAATGAAGAAAAAGATTCTTGGAGATCCACTAATGGCACTGGTGTTATCACAGTGAAGAGGAATGGGATTAGTATATGTTACCTTCAAATCTGCAAGAGTTTGTATCATCCATAATATCTGAGTGCAACAAGTAGCATCAACAATGTATTCTTCTTCTGTAGTTGATAAAGAGATAGATCCCCGCTTCTTACTAAGCCATGCTACTAACGAATCACCTAAGAAGAATGCACCTCCACTTATGTTCTTTCTCTCATCCAAACAATTTTCCCAGTCAGCATCTGAATATGCAGTTAATTGAAAATTCTGATTTCTAGGATACCAAAGACCATAAGTCATTGTGCCCTTCAAATATTTGAATATCCTCTTGAAAGCTGCTAAATGACTTTGCTTAGGAGCAGACTGATAGAGACCAACCATTCCAACAACTTCCATTATATTAGGACGATGTGTTGTGATGTATAGAAAATTTCCTATCATTGATCGATATGTTCTTTGATCAACATTAGGTGAAATATCATCCTTGCTAAGCTTGCAGCCAACAACCATAAGTGTACTAACAAAGGAGGAATCTTCCATCTGAAACTTCTTCAACATCTCCTTCAAATACTTCTCTTGAGAAAGAAATAGACCTTCAGAACTCTAAATGATGTGAAGACCAAGAAAGTATGACAATTCTCCTATCATTGACATCTCAAACTTAGATTGCATGGAATTATAAATCCACTGAACATAAGAATCATTATTACATCCAAAAATAATGTCATCTACATAAACCAAAACAACCAATAAATCATCACCTTCAGATTTAATGTACAAATTACTGTCAACATTACCTTTCTTTAACCATTTGTTCTGTAAATACTTGTCCAATCTATAATACCAGGCTCGTGGTGCTTGTTTCAGTTCATATAATACCTTTTTCAACTTGCAAACATAGTCAGGATTATCTGTCAGTGAAAATCCTTCAGGTTTCTCCATATATACTTCTTCTTCTAGATATCCATTAAGAAACGTTAAATTAAAATCCATCTGATATACTTTAAATTTCCTGTGACATGCGTTCCTATTTGGCAAGGTTTACATGCAAAATCATATGGCTTTGATATCTTTGGAAGACCTTTTACTGCCCCACTGTTTCTAAGATTGATTATATGATCAAAATTTAGGTGTCCAAGTCTCCTATGCCATAGCCAACTTTCATCATACTTGCTTAAATGACATTCTTTTTTTTCTTCTTTCAAAACACATACATTCTTTTCTGTTCTTATGCCTTTTGCAACCAACTGTCATGAATGCATAGATTTTATTCTACAATCTTTAGAAGTGAAAACAACTTGTCACAAACTTGACTGACACTAAGAATATTATATTTCATACCATCTACAAACAACACATCTTAATCTTTCCCTTTGTCATTACTTAGACTTACCATTCCTTTACCTTTGATTTTCGCTGGTGCATCATTTCCAAAAGTTACATTTCCTGATTTGCTTTCACTTAGAGACAGAAACTTACTTTTGTCTCTAGTCATATGTTGGAACATCCACTTTCAATATACCAGGGATCCTTTTGTCTTTGAACAGAAAGCACTAAACCACACTTATTACTTTCTTTCTTTTTCCATATCTTGACATTTTCAACTAAGGGATTTATTCTTGGATCTACTTTGTAATTCTTCAAATGACAATCTAAGGCTTTGTGACCAAAATTATGAAAAATGTAACATTCAGGCTCATTGTACAACATATCAAAATAATTGGTACGTTGTTGTCTACTCATTGATTGTCTACTTCTATGCTGCAATAATTGTTTATTCTTTGACCTCCTTAGTTGCATACTTCTAAACTTAATTCCACAATTTGCAGCATTATGGCCAAAATTAGAACAATAATAACAGTAACCATAGAAAAAAAATTGGTACCTAGATATTGGTCTTCTTCTTGGAATTGGTTGCTTTATCTTTTGTTGTCTTTGTTCCTGATCAGAACTCAACTCATCTCTATTAACTTTTGTTTGCAGAGTATAATCATAATCTGATTCTCTGTTGATTTGAAATTTGATCATCTTAGTCGATTCTTTGTTTTTTGACTCACTGCTACTTGAACCACTTTCATAACCTAGACCAGTGTTTATCAATGGATATCTTTGTTTACTCAGGATGCTATTCAGTTCTTCTGAGGCTTTGATACTTGACAGATTTTGGTGATACAAGGATTGAAACTTCTACAACTCTTTTCTAGCTTTCACTACTTCTTCTTCCAGAGATTCACATCTTACCTTCTTCTCTACTAATTGTTTTTTTAGAATATATTATATTTTCTTTGCTTCTTCTAATTCTACTTTTAACAAAACAAAACCTTCACTTGGTTCTTTACCATTCTTTTCAAACTGCATCAACAATTGTTTTTGTTTTCTCTTCT
>ML847445.1:21330-34676 GCA_009831015.1 Picea engelmannii | reverse complement strand
TTTAGGGATTCATAAATCCCCATAAGTGTAGAACCCACAATTACACATAAGTACAAAAGAACGTGTTGAACCAAAAACAGATAAGAGGAGCCAGTTGGAATAGGTGGGTGGCCACCAATATCCACCTAGATCAATCCTCCCCCCTTAGGAAGAAATGGTCTCCATTTCGTTGAGTTCCCCCATCAAATGAGGAAAATTCTACTGGATTTGGCTATGGATGAGCCACTTTCCTTGGTGTAGGAGCTTCCATGCCTTAACAACCTGATAAAGTTTGATCCTCTGCTGGCGCGTTCCCTTGACCTGTGTGTCCACTATCTGATCAATGGATGCTTATTCCATTCTATCAGGGTTGATCTCTATTGGTATCAGTTGTTTTGGGATCTCTGAGGTGTCCAATAATGGTGTAAAATATGGCCGAAGGAGGTACACATTGAACACTGAGTGCATGCCAAGGAAGGGTAGAGTGTTGAGCTCAAAAGAATTGCTACCCATAGCCTTGGTGATAGTGTAAGGCCCGTAGCGAAGCTTCCAATGGGGTCTTGTGAGACGCTCCTTCTGCAAATGTAAACAGACTTTGTCGACAACCTAAAACTGGTGTGGTACCCTTTTTTTATCATGGCGTTGCTTGTACTTAGCATTGGATTTCTGCAAAATATCATGGACCTGTTGGCAGATGTTCTGAATCCGCTCAATGAATCTAGTGGATTTTTCAGTTTCAGACTGAACATGGGAAGAGTATGTTTGTGTGGTGGAAAGAGATAGTGCAACATCAATGGGACCCAAGGGTTGGACTCTCATCCCCACTTGAAATGGACTATGGTCGGTGGAGCTATGCAGGACCCTGTTGTAACTGTGTTGAACATACAGGAGACTCTCATCCCATGTATGCAGATGCTTAGATTTGTACATGCGTAGGAGGTGAAAAATCATTTAGTGATTTTGGTGTCCAACATTGACCAAAGACTCAACCAAAATGTGCTAAGGAACCTGTTGTCTCGGTCAGAGATGATAGTCTGTGGTATCCAAAAATGGACCCACACTCCTTCGAAGAAGATCTTGGAAGTACCTACCACTGTGATATTCTTCTTGATGGTTGTGAGGATGTCCATCTTCGAAAACCGATCAATGACCACAAATACGTAGTCATTGCCTTTCTTGGTGGATGGAAGGACAAACATGTAATCCATTGAGATATATTCCCAACGCTTCTCAGGAGTAGGAAGAGGGGAGTATAAGCCTTGATTATTGATGGCGGGATTGGAAATGGCATAGGAAGTGCAAGATCTGATATACTTGATGATGTCTTGTTGAATTTTTGGCCAATAAAAATGTTTCTAGAGAATGGCCACATTTTTATCCATGCCAAAATGTCCTTCCATCCGATTGTAGTGGGCTTCCCAAATCATCTTTTCACATTCACTTGTAGGAACACAGAGATGGCCTAGATGGTATAATAGTCCATCCTGAATGTGAAAATCAGTGACACTCATGCATGTATCCAAGAGCTAATAGGTGGTGGCTAAGTTTGGATCTTGATGTTAAAGTTGGGGCCACTCGGATGCCTCATGTCCAAAGGAATGGAGCACAATGGTGAGTGCAACCACGAGAGTTCGACTGAGGTAGTCAGCAAAATGATTTGAGATCCCCGTCTTATACTTTATGTTGAGATGGAACTGGAGCACGTAGGTGGACCACTTCTGATGGCAGTCATTCTGCAACTTCCCATGTGTCTGGATGAACTGCAGAGGCTTGTGATCAATGTGAATGATTGTATCCTTTCCCAAAATGTAATGTTTCCATTGAAGACGAGCTTGTACAATGGAATACATTTCCTTGTCATAGGTGGGGTATTTTCAGAGAGTATATGAGAGTGTATCACTATGGTATGCCACCAGATGACCATGTTGAGTGAGAAATGTGCCTACAACATAGTGAAATGAATCAGTCTCGATCTTGAATGATTGTTGCAGATCGAGAAAGGAGAGTACTAGAGTTGAACACAAGCAATGCTTCAAATCATCGAATGCTCATTTTTGTTCCTTCCCCCACACAAAATCTTCCCTGCCAATGCCCTTGGTCACCTAGATGAGGGCCCATGCAATGTGGGAGAATCCCAACATGAATCGTCGATAGAAGTTGGCCAGTCCCAAGAATCTTTGAAGCTCGGTTAGTGTGGTCAGGGCTGGCCAATCACGGTTGACTTGGATCTTATACGGATCAACATGTACCCCATCCTAATCAACAATTTATCCCAAGTATTGGACCTTGTTCATTCGAAAAGAGCATTTTTCCAAGTTGGCATATAGCTTGTGCTGCCATAGAGTGCTCAAAACCTATTGAATATGCCGCATGTGCTCCTCCCAAGTTCTATTGAAGATGAGGATGTCATCCAAATATACCACCACAAAAGAGTTGGTGAAGGGTCTCAATACATTATCCATCAACCTCATGAAAGTGTTTGGTGCATTTGTTAATCCAAAGGGCATGACCAGCCATTCGAAGAGACCTTATTTATATTTGAAGGTTGTCTTCCATACATCAGTTGGTTTGATGGGAACCTGGTGGTAGCCAGACTTTAGGTCAATCTTTTTGAAGAAATTTCCCCCCTTGAGTTGGTCAAGAAGGTCATCAATCCTAGGAATTGGGCACTGGTTCCTGACAGTGATTTTGTGTAAGCATCTATAATCAATGCAGAGTCACCAAGTCCCGTCCTTCTTCTGCACCAGTACAATCGGGCTTCCTCAAGGGGAGGAGTTGGTTCTGATGTGACTCTTTTGAAGAATCTGATGTGATGCCTGATTTCATCATTTTCCATCAGCAAGCAACGATAGACTGGTCCATTAGGTAGAGGTGCACCAGGGTTCAGATCAATTGGATGCTTGACTTGGAAATGCATCGATACCCTAGTGGGTGAGGAGAAGATGTCTCTGTATTCTTCCACGATCCCATCCACTAAATTCTGCCACAAAGAGAGGCTCTATGTAGAGGCCACAGATGTGGTGATGACCTTCTTCTTACTGTGAGAATGGATCACAAAGAATATGAACTTCCCGGTCCATGAAATGACCTTACTGCATTGCTTAGCAGAGATTAAAGAAATAATGGTAGGCGACGCTACCTCTGGTATCTTGTACAATTGTCTACCCAAAGTAATAATAACACTGCGGGGTCTAGACTCATACACAACATGACACTTCCACAAATATGGTTGTACTAAAATAACATCACAAACTTCAAGGGGATTAATATCACACAATACCTAATATATGAAAGGCTTGATGCCCCAGGGAAGACAAAACTATTGGCTGACACAGAGAACTCTTCCTTGGTGAAACCAGTCGTTGGTGTTTGGCCTACAGGTTCATTGTCATTAGTAGGTCCAACCACTTGACGACCTCTGTTGAAATTATGTTCTTCTGACTATTTCTATCGACAATGAAGTGAAGCGGATCCCCCTTTACCTAGATCTGTGAGTGAAAGGGGCGTTCCCTTCCTTAGGTTCTTCTAGTTTTCTTGGAAAAAATTTGGTGGTAGCGACAATGGAAATGGGTTTAACATCGATAATCCAATTCCCTCCTTCGAGATTCAATTTAGAATCATAATCGACCTCTGACTCAGAATCCTTCAGCTCAGCCACAAGTGACTTCTTGGAGTGACATTCTTCAATGTTGTGCCAAGGTATTTTATGGTACTCAGGCCATTTTCCCGTGTCCTTCTTCATCTTCTCATTGCCCTTATTGTGTTGCACCATGCACTGGTTGTCCTGAGACTGACCCTCTTTTCTTTGTCCCTTCCTGTGTGGGTTGGGGATGCTTTTCCCTGCTTCAGCTACGAGGAGTTTGTAGATCCAAACTCTCGCCTCTTCTTCTTAAATTTCTTCTTGATCTTGACATTGTATCTATAAGTCATACTCAATGAGGCGATGTCTAGAAACTCCATTTATGTTTGAATGTATCTATGAAAACAACCACAATATTTTAGCACCAGATGTCGCTCAGAGTATTTGATACCCAATTTGGTGCGCAGTGTATGGAAAATGTTGGTGAAATCCGGTATTGTCTGGTCCCTTTCTTGACGCAGGGTGGTCCATCTGGTGTACTGGTCCTCGTAGCTTCCAGTAGGGTAGTACTTTTATTTAATGACATCCTGGAAGGAATCCCATGTAGGGGAAACCACAAATATTGCAGATTCCTCTACGACCCTTTGCTCAGAGTAAGTATCCCACCAGTCCTTAACATGGGGGACGACCTTAAGGAGTGCAAAAGTAATATTTTCCCTGTCCAAAAAAATGTGGACCGAAAAATACCCTTCAAGAAGATTCAACCATTTCTCTACAACATCTGCATCTATTAGTCCTTCAAATAATGCAATATCAAAATTTACATGTACCTTGAAGAGGGTTGCATGGCCGCTTAATGAGGATGCTTCTCTTGTGGGAAAACGTTGAAGGATCTGTGCAAAGTTGTCCGTCATTTTGTTCCTTTGTCGCACGAGAGCCTCCTCGAGAAACATTTTAATAGGATTTCATGCTCCATCATCTTTCTTTTCATCCCCCATGGGTTTTTATCGGGCTTGATGCGTCCGATATTGCAATGGCTCTATTGTTTCGAGTCCCAACTTCTTGTACCCAGATCTTGTCGGGGACATGCACAAAGAAAAATAAATGAAGAGTAGATCACTCTGATACCACTGATCCATATTAGGAGTGGAATGAACTGATTAAAAAACTGAATACAATAAACACAGATATATGAAGAAAAACATATATATCTAGTGAACAATATCTTCTATTGAATGAATGAAATAGGCTGAAACTATAAAATTGTAGAACTGAAACACTTGTTCAAATGGTGGTAGCTATCTCTGAGAGGAAATGTGGCTGCTACGCTATATGTCTGAGAAAAATGATGACAATGAGGCTCCATAGGAATTTTTGATATTACTCATGAAGTCCAAAACCCTAGACATCCAAAAACCTAACCCTAAGAGGTGAAACGCCAAAAGTTATGTGAGCCCCTATGGGTAAGTTGGTACCTCAAATTCTCGGGGTCGTAACGTTTACATACGGCCTCCATTTTAGGTGTGTGATAGCCCGTTCTAAAGGTTTATCATAGAAATACACATTACATCGTCAAACTTTGACTCTATCTATAGTTTGACTATGACGAGCCAAAAAAACACTGTTTAGGCCTCCAAAATGGCCCTCGAAGTATAGATGTGTTGACATGAAAACATACAAAATAAGCCAGTCGGATTAGGTGAGAGGCCACCGGTATCCACCTGGAATATGTGTAGGGCTTCAGAAATTCCCAAAAGTGTAGAACCCACAATTACAAATAAGTACAAAAGAACGTGCTGAACCAAAAACGGACAAGAGGAGCCAGTTGGAATAGGTGGGTGGCCACCAATATCCACCTTGATCACTTTCCAATTAAGTTAGCCTTGTGATTTTGGCTATGAGTCTTCAAGAATATAATTGGATAGTTGGGTGCGCATGAAAGTAGCATGTGTGCACATGAGGCTGGAATTTGTATGTGCATTCAAGGAAATAGACTTCGCGCATAACGAAATCAGAAGTGGTTCATGACACATAGACGGATGTGCATGCAGTATGTTGAGTGATCAGTATGTTGGTGTGTGCAGTTAGTGAGTTATTTTCGTTGCTTGAATGTTGTATGGAAAAACAATGTTTCTTCCACTGTTATAAGTTGTGTGGTGTAACTCGAGAGTGGGTTGAGCACGTTATCGTAAGTGATATTGCACGGAATTTTGTGTAGAGTAGAAACTGCACAGTATACATTTAGAGTAGCATGGCCCAGTAGTATGTTGGAGTTGTTATAGTTTGGTTGATTCAGAGCTACAGAATATGAGGTGGTGTGACATGATCCAACTTGGGGTGGCTGGAGACGTTACAAGGTGGTATTAGAGCCATTGGTTCAACAATGGACTTGTATGGGCCACATATTAGCATGAATATATGTGTGCGCTAAGAATTGGTGTCATGTAGTGCAATGTTAGTTTATGCAGAAAACCATTGGTGTGTGGTAAAAAGTTGTGATGCGCACAAAGATAGTGATGCACAGGTGTGTGTACTTAAGTTTGGGATGTTAAAATCATCCAATAAATCCAAGGGAGGATTTTGACAAAATGGTGCAAATTTTTCATGTAGTTGTTGCATGAAATCATCTAACAAATCTTAATTGCCTGCACATTTTGCAAAATTTTCATCAAATAGAGTAAGGCAGAATCAGTTTAGAAGTTTGAAAGCATAGAAGATGCATGGAGGAATTATAGTCCTGATGATGAATTTGGACATTTGTATGTCAGCTTGTGTGTTGATGGTATAGAATATAAGGTGGAGCACATGAACTTGGTAGAAATTGTAAAAGTATTGCATAAATATGTCCATAGATATAAGGCTAATAATGAAAGGCTTATGAGATCCAAGGTGCAACAAGATGACTTAAATGTCAAATTGATGTAGAGATTGGATAGAATAGAAAATAAGATGGATAAGGAGACAAAATGAGTATATCAAGAAGCCACAGGTCTCATGATGAGAAAAGAAGAGAAGCAAGAAGTGTTGGTAAGCATTTTTTCAGGAAAGAGCATAGTAGTTTGAGTCCATCTCCTATCAGAAACCATAGGAGAAGGACTGGAGTGGATGAGCTACAGATAGAAATGAATAAGATCAATCTTCCTACCTTTGATGGTGAGCACAAAAAGGATGAATATGTGGAGACCTGGTTGCTAGGAATGAGAAAGTACTTCTAGATGCATAACTATTATGTGCAAGCATAAGCGAAAATTGTTATTTATCAATTAAAGGGAAAGGAATCAATGTGGTGTGATTAGTATGTGCAAGTGAAACACATTGATGTGAAGGAAGTGACTTGGAGAGAGTTCAAGGGGTATTTCCAAAAGAAATACTTAACCAAGCAGTACTATGACAAGAAAATGAAGGATTTCTTCGAAATCAATCTTGGGAGCATGGCAATTGATGAGTACGAAAGAGATTTTTTAGAACTATTGAATTATGTGCCTTTTATCAAGGATGAAAAGGTTAAGATTCATAGATATTTGAGTGGATTTCCCTCATTTATCATTGAAAAGATACAATATGATGACCCTAATACATTGGAAGAAATATTAAGGCGTGCTAAGTGTATTTATGAGCAACAAAGGGGAAGAGTGGCTTTCCAAAAGGATTGGGAAGATAAGATGAAAAGCAAGGTGGAAAAAAGGAAGAAGAGAGTTAAGCCACCATTTTTCAGAAATACTGCACAAGGACAGTCAACCCTCAAGGAGCCCAGAATGTTGGAAACAATGGGACAAAATTCATGGCAACAACCCATGTCATGTTGGGGTTGTGACGGAAATCATATGCGCAGAGATTGCCCTCAAAGAGGTGATAAAGATAGGATTGTGCACAATTTTCAATAAGCTACGAAAGTGGAGGACATGGGTAGAGATGTGCCAAATATTTACGTTGTGTTGGATAACAAGCATAATGAGTTTCAATCGCACATGATCAAGGTGGAAGGTAAGATTAATGTACAACCCATTGTTATTTTAATTGACTTAGAAGCTAGTCATAGTTTTCTAGATCCTAAGATGTTGGAAAGATTGCATTTTCCGAGAAGTAAGACTGGAAAACCTTGGTTGGTGCAATTAGCTACAGGAGAAAAGAGGAAAATTAATGAGATGGTTAAGGCATGTCCCATGGAAATGAATGGACTGCGCACTAGAGCTGAGTTGAATATTATACCTTTGGGATTGTATGATTTCCTCATTGGTATGGATTGGTTGGACGAGAACCATGCTTTCTTGGATTTTTACAATAAGATATTCACTTGTTTGGATGAGGAAGGAAACGTGAGATCAGTTCAAGGAATTCCAAGAGTTGTGACTATCAGAGAAGTTTCACTGTTGCAGTTAAATAAAATTTATAGAAAAGGGTGTCAATTATTCGTAGTGCACATAGAAGAGGAACCTAAGGATAAAGTGACAAGTGTGGAAGACTGTGAAGTGATGAAAAAAATTGAGGATGTCTTTAAAGAGATTCTGGGATTGCCTCCGAAAAGAGATATTGACTTCTCTATAAATTTGGTGTCGGGAGCAACACCTATATCCAAGAATCCTTATAGGATGAGCACGCCATAGTTGAAAGAGTTGTAGATGCAACTTGAAGAGCTTCCAAAGAAGGGGTATATATGCCCAAGTGTGTCACCTTGGGGTGCATTAGTTTTGTTCGTAAAGAAGAAGAATGGTACGATAAGACTTTGTATCGACTTCAGGAAATTGAACAAAGTAACAATAAATAACAAGTATCTTTTTCCAAGGATAGATGACTTGTTTGATCAACTGAGAGGCGTGCAAATATTTTTCAAGATAGATCTCAGATCTGGATATCACCAAGTGGTAATAAAAGATGAATACATTAGTAAGACGACCTTCAGAACAAGGTATGGTCATTATGAGTTTACGATGGTGCCATTTGGGTTGTCGAATGAACCAATTGTCTTCTTGGATAATTTCGTCGTTATTTTTTTGGATGACATTCTTATTTATTCAAAGTCTGAGGAAGGTCACGAGCAACACTTGAGCATGGTGTTCAAAGTGTCAAGGGAGCATAAACTTTATGCAAAGTTCATAAAGTGTTCATTTATCAGCGATAGATTCACTACTTGGGTCATATTATTTCAAAGGAAGGAATATTTGTGGACCCAACGAAGATAAAATCCATTGAGGAATGGTCAACGCCAAGAACTTTCGTAGAAGTGAGATCCTTTATGGGACTAGAAGGGTACAACAAAAGGTTTCTTGAATGATTTTTGCAGATTGCACATCCATTCACATCCCTGTAGAAGAAAGGTATACGATTTGAGTGGACTTCGGATTGCGCCAGTAGTTTTCAATACTTGAATAAATTGTTAACAAGTACACCAATTTTGAGGATTGTTGATCCAGATGAAGACTTCATTGTGTTCATGGATGCATGCAAGGAAGGAATCAGGGGAGTCCTGAGTCAGAATCGGCATGTGGTATTCTATGAATCAAGGTAATTGAAAGAGCATGAAAGACTCTATGCTACTCATGACTTAGAATTGGCAGCTATAGTGCATGCCTTGAAGATGTGGTGGCATTATCTCATGGGTAAAATATTTGAGTTGAGAATAGACCATTGTGGTCTGAAGTATTTTTTTGGAAAACCAAGTTTAAATGCTAGACAAAGTAGGTAGTTAGAGCTCCTCAGTGAATATGACTCTGAAATAAAGCATGTAAGAGGAAAAGAGAACAAGGTGGTTGATGCACTCAATAGGAGGATGCATGAAATGAATGCTACGATACGACCATTAGCATATACCAGACAGATTTGTGCAACATAATTTTAGAAGTTACCATATCATATCTGTTTTATATGGATATAAGTGTGACTTTACAGCAAGGTATGTCATAGCAGAAGTTTGAAGGCTATGAACTAAGAGAGGATGGGATCATCATGTATAGACGCAGAGTCTATGTGTAGAATGATTAGGTGCTGAAGGGCCTAATTTTGTCGGAGATGCATAAGGTTCCTTATGTTGGAAATCCAGGTTACCAAAAGACCATTTCCACGGTCAAGAAGAAATACTTTTGGCCAGGTATGAAAAAGGAAGTTGCAGAATTTATTGCGAGATGTCTCGAATGTCAAAAGGTCAAGGTTGAGCACATACATCCAGCTGGTCTACTGCAAGCTTTTCCCATTCCCGAATGGAAGTGGGAAGTTATAAAGATGGACTTCATCACTAATTTTCCTAAGACGACTAAGTATCATGATTCTATTATGGTGATAGTGTACAAGCTTACTAAAGTTGCCCATTTTATTCCAGTGAATTCATCGCACAAGGCAGTTGACATTTATGAGAGATACATGCACGAAGTTTCTAAGTTGCATGGTGTTCCTAATACAATTGTGTCTGATAGATATTCTAATTTCACTTCAAACTTTTGGAAAGGTCTATTCAAGGGATTTGGGACAAATTTGAATTTAAGCACAACGTATCACCCTGAGACAGATGGTCAGACAAAGAGAGTAAATCAGGCGATAGAGGATATGCTCAAGATGTATGTGATGGATAAGCCAACAAAATTAGAATACTACCTTCACTTGGTAGATTTTGATTACAACAATGGGTATCATGCATAATTAAAGATGATCCCATTTGAAGCACATTATGGTAGAAAGTGAAACACACCTGTGAATTGGGATAACCCAACATACCACACAGTAGTTAGTCCAGATTTGCTCCAGGAAATGGAGGAGCAGATGGTAAAGACAAGGTAGAATTTAAAGGTTGCCCAAGACAGGAAAAAAAATTGTGCAGACAAAGGCAAAACCCACATGGAATTTAGAGTGTTTGATCACGTGTTTCTGAAAGTGAAGGCCAGACACAGTTCCTAGAAGTTGGGAAAGTGTTCTAAGTTAGCAACACTATTATGGTCCATTTGAAATCCTTGAAAGGATTGGTCCTATCACTTATATTCTTTCATTTCCTGCGTCCCTGTGTATTCATAATGTTTTCCATGTGTCATTTCTTAAGAAGTATGTACCTAATGCTAATCATGTCATTGATTGGGATGTGATTCAGGTGGAGCCACAAGGCGGATTTCAATTGTGACTGGTTTGCATATTGGATCAGAAAATCAAGAAACTCCGAAATCAAGTCATGGAGCTGGTAAAGGTCCAATGGAACTGGTACGGTCCTGAGGATGCAACCTGGGAGGGCAGGGATGCTATGTGAGCAGAGTATCCTCATCATTTTGAAAATGTTTGAAATTTTGTATGTACAAGTGTATATGATGCACTGAGGACAATGCATAAATAAGGGGGATGGGGTTGTAATGTCCCTAATCTAGAACCTTTTGTAATTGTACATAGGTTGGTGAGCCAATTGGTACCGAGTATAAATGTATGAACATTTAGATTCCTAGGTCATTGACACTAGGTATGGTTTTTCATGCATCAGAGTAGTACACGAAAAAGTGTTATCAAGACAGGGTGCACACATTTTATGTGTTACACACACCTAGGTAAGTGTGCACATTGCATTGTGTTGTGCACACTTGGGTTAGTGTGCGAGAATGAATTTTTATGTTTTGAAGTCGGGGAGCCTATGTGATTATGAGGCTGGTGAGCCTGGAAGCAGATATGCCATCATGCCTATCCATGTAATTACAATCATGATTAGTAATATAATATTGCATCATTGTGCACTAAATGTCTCAAACAAAAAGAGATGGGGGGGACTACTCCACTAAGAAAAGGGGAAAAGGGGGGGAATATTATAATAATATTTCTAAAGAGTGTAAAGTGTAATGTGGATATTTTTCTATCCTAAGTTCCCAAGGGTCGGGAACATGTCACTAAGTGGATTAAAGCTAATTTTGAAGGTGACAAGTGTCAAGTGGAAGGATTGCAATATATATTGTTGGCCTTATTGTACTTTGGGGTATTATTGGATTATTATGATTATTATTCATAGGGAAATCTCTTGTGAACAGAAGGGGATCGAACTATATGGAAAATCCAATTATTACCTTATCTGCTCAAAGAATCTTGTGGGGGGTTGTGGGCTATAATCAGATTCATTGTTGAGGAGATGGGTTGAAATACCATGAGAAACATATCTAGGTGAGATATTGGCTATTGTGAAGTGGTTGAAAAACCCATGAGCATACTCTCCATGTGATATTATTGATGAGAGTTGTTTCCTAGTTCCCTAAGCATTAGTCACAGGATCTAAATATTTCCTATATGGCTTGTTAAGGGTAACCCTAGGAAAGGAAGTGGGGTAGACAAAGGAATGCGGAGCAGAGAAGGGGAACACTTCCTTGGGTGATCTAAAAATTGAAGAAGACCTGAAAAACTTGAAAATTTATTGCAAGTGAAATGTTATGTGTTTGAAGCAAATGGATCAATTTGCAACACATAAATTAAAGGATTACTTATGAAAATTACACATAGACAGCAGGATAATGATTGAACATAAGCACATAAACACATCAATTTGATAAAGGAGTTCACCCCTCTTATGGGCTACATCTCCTGGTCCAGCTTCCAATGGTTTATTATTATTAATTGCTCAAAAGTGCTCAAAAACATGTCTTACAATGCTCAAACTGACAAACCAACTGCTCCAATGGCTTCCCAGCGTCCCAAAACCCCTGTCTGGGCTCTTTCGGCACCTCAATCGGTCGAAACATGAGAAAGATAGGCCTCCTGGAAGTCCCTCCTTCAAGCTTGTTGTCTCTGCATCTACAAAACACACCCTCCTAAATTGAACCTGGCTCACACGCTCATTTAAGCGCAAAAACCTGGCACCGGGTGCAACCGCACCAACGGTGCAAACCGTAGAACGGTTAAGGGCGCGCCAGCCCCTAACCGCCTCGGCACCTGTGCGTATGGCGCATATGACCGTAGGTTTGGAAAATAGGTGGTTAACAGTTATAATGGGCGTAACCTCCCCGCGCTCCGAACTAGGGTCACATGACAATAGTGCAAAGAATCGTGGGCTAAATTAAACCCCGCGCGCAAATATTACAACCGTGCGCACCATATATAACATGGTCATGTGTTGTGGAATGAAACCACGGGTCGGGGCTAAGCCCCGGCCCGCCCCCCTTTCCGTTTAATACAACAATCAAGTTCAAATAATATTAAAACCATGTATCAAATAAGAACCAACCCATGGTCCAACGGTCGGGCGGCCATGCGAAATCGTTGTGCATTGTGGGAGGTCCGGGGGTCGAACCCCGCGGACTCCACCATACCTTTTACACATCAATCAATAACCAACCAACGAGGGACACGTGACACCCATGGATTGGGCCACGTGTCCTCATACCATTCACCAATAATCGGACACATGTCAGCTCCCGATTCGCCAATCATCAACCAATAAAAACTTGCCACATCACCACTGTACGGTCATCGTACGGAATGTAAGGCCCTGCCACGTCAGACCATACGGACTGTACGGACAGGTACAGTCAGCATCAAATTTTTTGCTTGTTTGGCTTGACGAACAGATCACGATATCTTCTACATACAGAGTCCATTTGACAAAGTAAATATACCGTCGGAATTAGGAAGACG
The DNA here is from genome assembly GCA_009831015.1 of Picea engelmannii. NCBI lineage: Eukaryota > Viridiplantae > Streptophyta > Pinopsida > Pinales > Pinaceae > Picea > Picea engelmannii. Next base: position 21,538 of record ML847445.1, on the reverse strand, counting down.
AGACAGATGCAATGGCACTATTTTCGTCACATTCCGAGCACTTTGAAATTTGAGCAAATTTTGATCCCCTGATCACACCTCCCCATTGGGAAGCTTTTGGACCTCCAAAAGACTATCTCAATCTATGTGAAGATGAGGGTATAGTTCCCTCACCCTTCCAACCTCAATCCACTTGGCCTTGCTTGGATTCGTCCCTTTAAGACCAACT
>ML847445.1:0-17835 GCA_009831015.1 Picea engelmannii | reverse complement strand
TATAGTATGCCTCAAATAACTATGCAAAGCACCAATATATTTGAGCAATGTTTCCTGTGAAGACAAATCAACTCCCAAAACCAAAGCTCTTCTCCTAAATTCCTGAGTAAAACTTTGTACATTCTGTCCTTTTGCTTGTCTAAAATTCTTCCATTCCATTGTTGCCTTTTGTTTATATGCCAATGGATAAAATTGTTTTTTAATTGCTATAATGAAATCATTCCAAGAAAGCAAAATTTTTCCATGCTTTTTCATTTCTTCCTGTATCTTAGATTCCCACCAAATAAGTGTTGAACCATCTAATCTTAATGAATCTAACTGAATTTTGGTTTCATCATCTTGAATCTTTTGTATTCTCGAATAGACTTCAATTTGACGTATCCAGTTATCTAACTTTTCAGCATTAACTTCCCCATTATAAATTGGCAACTCAAATTTTATATCAAGCTTTAATGAAGGAATTTGCGAAGGAGTTTTACCATGCCCCTTTGGAGAATTCGGAAGATGTTTCGAACTTGTAGAAGAAGAAGAAGAAGAAGAAGATGATGGAGGAGGAGAGGGTGGTGGAGAAGCACCATTCCCTCCATTTCCGCCTGGAGTTTTGTCACCACCGCCTCCCTTATGCATTGAAGGGTTGGAGCCTTCACCCTGCAACATTATGTTTCGTTCCATCAAGATCTTCATCATATCTCTCAACTCCATGACAGCCTGTCTGAGATCTTCTTCTTCAGCCGGAACACGTTCATGACTTTCTACACGATCCATGCTTGGTGAATGTCTCTCTGAAACTTGCGGTGAATGAATATGCTTCCTCCTTGTCGGATAAGAACTTGGCTCCACAAGTTGACCTTCTCCTCTTGTGAGTTTCAACCTTGTGAGCATCAGAAACAAAAGTTGCAAACAATCAAGTCTTCAAAACCAGTGCTCTGATACCAACTTGATCTAAAAATTGAAGAAGACTTGAAAAACTTGAAAATTTATTGCAAGTGAAATGTTATGTGTTTGAAGCAAATGGATCAGTTTGCAACACATAAATTAAAGGATTACTTATTCAAATTACACATAGACAGCAGCATAATGATTGAACATAAGCACATAAACACAACAATTTGATAAAGGAGTTCACCCCTCTTATGGGCTACATCTCCTGGTCCAGCTTCCAATGGTTTTTTATTACTAATTGATCAAAAGTGCTCAAAAACATGTCTTACAATGCTCAAACTGACTACTCCAATGGCTTCCCAGCGTCCCAAAACCCTTGTCTGGGCTCTTTCGGCACCTCAATCGGTCAAAAAATGAGAAATATAGGCCTCCTGGAAGTCCCTCCTTCAAGCTTGTTGTCTCTGCATCTACAAAACGCACCCTCCTGAATTGAACCTGGCTCACATGCTCATTTAAGCGCAAAAACCTGGCATCGGGTGCAACTGCGCCAACGGTGCAAACTGTAGAATGGTTAAGGGCGCACCAGCCTCTAACCACCTCGGCACCTGGGCGTATGGCGCATATGACCGTAGGTTTGGAAAATAGGTGGTTAACAGTTATAACGGGCGTAACCTCCCCGCGCTCCGAACTAGGGTCACATGAAAATAGTGCAAAGAACTGTGGGCTAAATTAAACCCCACGCACAAATATTACAACCGCGTGCACCATATATAACATGGTCATGTGTTGTGGAATGAAACCACGGGTCGGGGCTAAGCCCCGGCCCGCCCCCCTTTCCGTTTAATACAACAATCAAGTTCAAATAATATTAAAACCATGTATCAAATAAGAACCAACCCGTGGTCCAATGGTCGGGCGGCCATGCGAAGTCGTTGTGCATTGTGGGAGGTCCGGGGGTCGAACCCCGCGGACTCCACCATACCTTTTACACATCAATCAATAACCAACCAACGAGGGACACGTGGCGCCCATGGATTGGGCCACGTGTCCTCATACCATTCGCCAATAATCGGACACGTGTCAGCTCCCGATTTGCCAATCATCAACCAATAAAAACTTGCCATGTCACCACTATATGGTAATCGTACGGACTGTATGACCCTACCACATCAGACCGTACAGACTGTACGGACAGGTACAGTCAGCATCAAATTTTTTGCCTGTTTGGCTTGACGAACAAATCGCGATATCTTCTCCATACGGAGTCCATTTGACAAAGTAAATATACCGTCAGAATCAGGAAGACGAGATGGACGCAATGGCACTATTTTCGTTGCATTCCGAGCACTTTGAAATTTGAGCAAATTTTGATCCCCTGATCATTGGGTGTGACAGGTGTGTGGGGAATGAGGGATTGTGGGCTAGTTGTAGAAACGGGTACCTAGGACTGAGAAATTGTTTTGAGTTCCAGACCTTAGTTTGTCACTAGGAACCCTTTTTCCTTGGTGGAGTGGAGCCCCAGCTCAAGGGTGACCTGTTGTGAAAAATTATGAGAAACAAAATCTATGGTTGGGAGGAATGTCTGAGTCAAGGTTGGAATTGGTGAATTTCTTAAAATATAAGTGTTCTTTATGTGCTTGTCTTGTTTACTGTGTGCTTATTTATGAGCGCTTGATATGGGTTAATTCTTGTATGTAGTCGCATATAATTAATTGTCTCTATTTTGCTTAATATTGCTTGCATATGTAAGTATGGTGCTTATAGTCTATATTTGTAGTTGTGCATGGATATGATAAAAGTGGATAGTCTTTCCAGTTAAGTTAACCTTGTGATTTTGGCTATGATTCTTGAAGAAGAGAATTGGATAACTGGGTGCACAGAAAAGTAGTATGTGTGCACAAGAGGTTGGAATTCATATGTGTGTTCAAGGAAATGGACTCTGCACACAACTAAATCAGAAGTGGCACATGACACCTAGACAAATGTGTGCAGAGTATGTTGAGTAATCAATATGTTGGTATGTGCAATCATTGAGTTATTTCTATTGCTTGAAGGTTGTATGGAAAAGAGAATGTTTCTTTCATTGTTATAAGTTGTGTGGCATGACTCAAGAGTGGGTTGTGCACATTATCTTAAGTGATACTGCACGAACTTGTGTGTAGAGTAGAAACTGTGCAATATAAATTTAGAGTAGCATGGCCCAGTATTATGCTAGGGTTGTTATAGTTTGGTTGATTCGAAGCTACAGAAGTTGAGGTGGTGTGGCGTGGCCCAACCTGGGGTGGCTGGGAATGTTACATCTTGGCATCGCAGGAATTACATCCTCCCCTACCTCAAGTTGTTGCCTTCCTTAGAAACATCCAAAAAATATGTGATCTCTAAGTATCGACCCAACTCGTGCCTCTATTGCCACTAAGTCTGCTGGAAACCCCATGTTTCATGTCAACTGGAAACCCCAAAATTATGTCAAAGAGGAAACCTCAAGTTTTCCTGTGAAGTGGAAACCCCAAGTTTCCAACTCGTATAGAAATCATCTGCAACCTATGCAACCATCCACACTTCCCTCTACCCAAATTTTTTTGCGACCAAATTTTCTGTAATGGTGGAAAGATGTCTCCTCCCCAACTCTATTTGCAATGTCTAAGCTGCCACTTCCCCATTGCAATGATCACTCTCTATTTCGTTGTTGTTTTTGTTGCTGCATACTCAACCAAAACTTCAAAAATATATGATTGTTAAAATTCTATGAACTTGTTGTTGTGTCCATACTTCAACCAACGGTTCCATGTCTCCGCAAAATGCTAGCCTCAAATCCTACATTGGTTGGGTAGCTAGTCCAACCGTCGCATCCATTTCTTGAAATGTGCATCTCCATGCCCGAACTTAGTACTTTATGTACGCATCTTGGTCACTCCATCCAAATCCAAAGACTAAGTCAAATTTCCATCCTTTCCTCATTTTTTCCATCATCTGATCTTCATTAAAGAGATCCTCCACAATGTCTAAGTGCTTCACTTTGAACCTACTGGCAAGCCCATACTTTGAATTCCTTCCGCAATTTGGTCCATCCGCACAAAAATATTAGACTAAGGCAAGGTCGCTCGTCACCTTGTTTCACTGTGAAGTCACCCCAAAGCAAATTCATCTGTGACAACTTGACTCCATTGTCCACCTCATGGCATAGTTAGCCAATATGCCCCAAGAATTGTGTGTCCAAACTGCATTTGCCTCACTACTCCATCATCCAACCATCTTATTTCATCTACCTCTCTAATCCTTGGAATTTTTAGGCTTCACCCTCAACCATGCTTCCCAAAAGTAAGAGAAAATCCCATGTCTAAGTACTCTCTTCATGTTGCAATCTGCCTATCCACACAATACTTGATCCAGATTATTTTCGGCATGAAATGAGATTGGAGATATAATAAAGAAATGCGCAGAGATATCACATATATTCAATAATATAACAAAAATGTATCAGAGATGCAACCATAAACACAAATATACAGTAATACACGATTTCTATTAATGACAGAAATGTACAGAGACTATAAAAATATAGAGTGAAAGACTCGCTAGAATGGTGGCAGCTTATCTCTGAGAAGAGATGTGACGAATACTCACATTCAGAAGAAGATGATTACAATGAGGCTCTGAAGGAATTTTTACAATAAACAGGAATGCCAAAAACCCTAGATATCCAAAAACCTAATCCTAGGAGATGAAGCGCCAAAATTCATGTGGGCCCCGTTTGGGTAAGTTAGTACATCAACTTCTTGGGGTCGTAACTTTTGCATACGATCTTCGTTTTAGGCGTATGATAGCTCATTGGAAAGGGATCATCGAGGAGATTAATTTTGGGGGGTCAATAATTCCTTTGAATATAATTGAGAACCTCGATCTCAAAAAACCTTCATTTAGGCCCTCAAAATGGCCCCGAAAGTTAAAACCTGCTAAAAATAGTAAATTGCCAAAATTGCCAGAAAATTGTTTTGAGCCAGTTGAAAAAGGTGGGTGGTCACCAATATCCACCTAGATCAATACTCCAAAGGAGTAAATTCCTCAACTCACTTCCTTTCTTCAACTAACCTCAATGAAAATAAACATCAATGATGAGTGTGTACAACGTGCCTACACTCCTCAAACGCCCCAACGAACTGTCCAAAGCAATTCAAGTAGAATAAGTCACCTCAAATAACCTCCATGCCTTAGGCACAATTGAGCCAATACTTCTTCCAGCCTCAAGGAATGGCCCCCGCCAAATCTCTGAGTCATTGCATAATCATCCAAAAGTCACTAAGGTGTGTTTTGCCTCATCCAATGTCCCATACCAAAGGTGAGAAAAGACCATCCAAGTTTGTTGGTCTACGTTATACCCATTCAAGTTGACTACCAACAATTATTAGTCAACTTCTCTGCTAACTCCATCCATCTCTTGGAACAAAAATTCCTTGCACCTGTTGCAAGCATCCAAACTATGATACTATCGTCACGATTTGTCAAGTCACTGTTGATATAAATATTGTCTTACGGTCCTAAGGTAAACCTCACATGGATATGAATCCCCCTAAATTTTTAAAGAGGTGGTACTCCTCTTGTTCTTATGATTCCAAGAAAATAAAATGAAACAAAACAAAAGTCTAAGAAGGAACAAACTTAATATTTACATTCACATTCAAGGAAAACAACACCTAAGATTTTGAGACCAGGTATATTTTAAAAGAAACTCATATGTACAATATTTACAATGTGAATCTACAATATGCATACAAAATATAAAGGAATTATATATCCATCACAACATTCATCAAAACATTTAACGATACCACAAATATAGAGAACATGGAATGGACCGCAAATAAAAGAGAGCTTTAAATTATCATTCAATAAAGCACCAAAAGTATTATGATAGATAACACATTTGGTAACTCAATCTTCCGATAAAAGTCTTTGAGAATACAGTAATGTAATATCCCAAGTAGCTCTCTCAGAGTATCAAAAATAATAATGAGTCTTTAAATACAAAATTAAATGTATTTAAATAATGTAAAAATGAATTCGACCTTCAAAGAGGACTGGGATTGGCTCCTGTGGACCATAAAATGAAATACCTTGAATATGAAAGAAGGAAAACCAAGAATCAACCTAAATCCCACAAAATACCAAGAAGATAAATGCAAGATGACAAATGATTGTAGCAACAAATGGACAGAGGAAAACTGAAAGGATACAGTTTATGTTCGACTCACTATAATGGAAAAAACATCATTCTTCACTTTGTTGCAAATGTATCCTTTATAGGTACATGTTGTGGTTGAGGTGGAATAACTGCTCTCAATATTCTTGAAGTAGTCAGGGTTTTCCTTTCTAGAAATTTCCATGATTCCTTTTTGGAGTAAATCACTTTTGATTTTTAATTTATTGAATTCTCATTAATGACTTTATGTCATTAAAATTCATGCCTCCAAGTAGGGCCCTCTTATTCATTTAATAAATTTTATATTTAATAAACTTTATTTTCAAAATTTTCAATTTGACTGCCTTTAACAAAAGAGGACTATGTTTTAATTTTCTGAGTAAGATATTTTCCCTTCCAACCATGGAAAACATTTTAGATGCAATCTTCATCATCTCATATTTCTAACGAGTCCTCCTACTGGTGTTTTTCTGGTATTCATTCCACTAGTTCTGCTCTTCATTATGGATGGAGTGATTCTTTGAGACATTGTCGGCAAGTTAGGGTTTTGGTTCATTGTTTCTCTTCCATGTTGTTTGTGTACTTCATTTGTACTATTTACTTCTCATATTTGTTTTCAATTTTGGTGGGCCTCTAGTTCGCGAAGATCCAAATTAACTCTGCCACCTTCTTGAAATTGTTCAACTCTAATGAAGTGTGAAGAATACCCCACTAACTCCATATGTGTAGTGAATTTTTTATCTAGGTCAAAACCTTCAACAAGTTTGGCTTCCTTCAAACCCATATGTTCATGATGTCTCACCAACTCATTCAGGTGAGTTAAATTTTTAACAATGCAATCCCCAATTTTCCATGGCAGGGGTATAAACTGTCTTTTCCTTTTGTCATGGAAGAAACGTGCCCAAGTTTTGTATTGTCTGCATAATTAAACAACAAAGATTTTATTTGATGTATAAAATGGTAAAAGGAAAGGTTTCTCATTACTACCAAATATTCTAATTACAGTGAATTCCTCGGAGAACTCATGAATCCCTTTTCTAGTGAGGAAGGAAGTTGCCTCTAAGGATAGCCTTGATGTGCTCTGTCCAAATATTAACCTTTTGAACTCTGAGATGAAATTGTTGTGGACGGGGTAATTAATTTGATGGGAAATGGTGATGTGAAGGTATGATGGACAAAAAGTGTTAAGTATGGAGGTGTCAAATTATGTATGAGAAATGCTAAGAGTATAACACAAAGTTGTGGAGTTGCAGACATAAATTCTTGTGAAACAATCTTCAAGAAAGGGTGACAATGCCCAAATTGAAATTGATAATATGGTAAAGTGTTGGGATAAATGAGGACTTGTGAACGTGTGGATGTACTAGCAATGGAAAAGTGATGGGGAGTAAATAAATCTTCTTCGTAATGAGAAATATGGCTAAGTATGAAAAGAATGGAAAAGTGGAAAGTGAATGTAGACCTGCGGACTTGTAGGGGTGGAGATTGTTACGAGGAAAATCACTCTATGGAATGGGGTAAACCACAATAGACAAGACAATACAAAGAGCCTACCTCATCCAGATGTTCGATGAAGTCCACTGTTGAGCATTTGACTCAAAGCAATACACCTACAACTTGTCCTCCACAACCAAGATACGCAAGCATATGGTGATAATTTATAAAGTTAGCACATATAATATCATAATCCATCAATATTCATAACAAATATTCCCATGGAATAACAATTCATATATTTGCAAGACATTAATTAGACGAGAAAAGAGTATTTCTATTAAACTGTAATCAACAGAAGTGTATGAGTGACAAACTTTCGCGTTGACACGTTCGTAACTGAGAAACTAAGTCCCTTCCAGTTGAGACTCCACCACTTCAATCCTCCACCAAAGGAAATCTCATGTAATACATACAATGAGGTTCTCCATCAAATAGGGAAGAGCTTGGGGGTTGAACAATGTGTTAAGACTTAAAAGGACAAAGGGATGTAGACTCAATATGAAGTGAATAATTTCTCCAGAGTAACTTTGCAATCAAAGTTGAATTCTTCTCCTCTTTTCCATAGCTTGGATAAGGCCCATTTATAGCCTTCAAATGAAACTGAAGGGCCAAGTCGAAACGTTTCCAGTATATGGAAGGTCAAGGATCATTGATCCCTTGATGTGACATGGAAACCCGACACCATTTTTTAATTTTGAGCACAAAACCCAATGTATGCGGGTTGTAATGGTGAAACCTACGTATACACATGTTGTATAGATGTTAGGGCATGTATATGTGGAAAAATACATTTTTTAGCTCTGGGAACTGCAAAAAGGGACTTCAAGTTTGCATAGGGAAATGGAAAAGGCCTTTTGAACAAGTTGCATGGGGTGAGGTGAATCTTTCTATAACAGAGACCTAAGAAAGAGTTAAGGGATGGTAAGTAGATTTGCATTCACATCGCTTGAAAGTGACTAAGTATCAAAATAAAATGGAAAAGGAAACAAATAAAAGTGTTTTGATGAGTGTGGGGTTGTGGACCTGGGTAATTAAAAAGAGTTTAATCATTTTTATGCATCTCAGCATCCGCATTTTGGAAAATGACTAAGTGATTGGAAATTTTTTGATGTAAGAGAAGAGAGAAAAGTAGGCTAAGAAAAGAGTAAATGAAATCCTGATAGTAACTACATAATAATACTATACTAGTCAAAAAATGGATCAATAATCACCACCTGACTCAAAAAATCTAGCTAAGGCACCAAGAACCAGGGCACCTCATCCATCCTCTCAAATGAGACATGTACAAACTTCATTTCCCACTTCACCATAGTGACTTGTCCAACACACCTCATCAAAGAGTTAGGAAAATTCCTCAAGCCACCTCCAAAACTGCATCCAACTCTACCTAAGTCCACCATAGGACTCTTCTAAGTAGGTCATCCCAAGATCTCCACACATTCACCCAACCAAGGCATTCCAAATTGCTACAATAATTATTCAAATCTACACCACTTGAGTCACCCTCAAGTTTGACGGTTTTCACCACAGAAACAAAATGCACTTGAACCACCAATTCATTTTCCTTTCCTTCAAATAAATCACTGCAACACTTAGGAAATGCATGAACTCAAACCAACCATATATTTTCAAACGAAATCCTTCGTTGCAACCATGGTTCTAAGCCTGCTATCTTGGACCTTGTCTTTCCTAAGAAATCGAATCTCTGCATGAACTCCCTTCAATCATTGTCCACAACTCCATAAGCCTACAAAACCTTCATTACGATACAAGCCTAAGTCCATCTGTCCACTTAAAAAATTTGTATAAGTCCCAAACTTCACATGCAATCGACTCAACCCATCTCCAATGTCTTGCCATATTTTCACCTTGATTGCTTCCACTTCAAGGCACCATACACCCACCGTCCGACTGTCAAGTCATACTATTGTTAACTAACTTTTGTAACTCTGTGAAGAGTTACCTTGTCCAAAGGCCACGATCTCATCCAACAACCCAAATCAACTCAATTATTGTTCTTAGTGATGCACGACACATAGACATCATGATAAAAACATGCCCAACCAACTTCCTACTGCATAGCTGCTCTAGATCACTCTAGGTCATCTGACACACCCAAGTGCTTCACCTCACTACAACCCAAAACTTCTCCTCTCCGCGATCACTTATGCGATCACCCTCTACGTTTCACTTATGGGAGCACTCATGCGGTTAGATCTGTGACAAGTCGTGCAATGAACCTACATTCAAATGCCTTGCATAAGTATTCAGTTCACTCAATGAACTTTACACCTGGTCTCTCCAAGGTGTGAAAAACAAGTACGACACTAACTTCTGTTATGAATCAAACCGACCAAGTATACCTCTGCGATCAAATCTGCGACAAGTTCTACGATGAAATCTATGGTGAGTTTTTTTATCACCCACCATGTCCAAGTTCTTTGTTTCCACAATATCTACTCTCGGTTTGCACAATGTGTGCTCACAACTCAACCTTCCCATCACACCATCAACCAAACCTCTTCCGTAAGTATAATGCAAATTATGCAATGAATAAGTTCTCTCCACCGAACCGTTCACCAAGTTTGTGAACATTCCCACTGTACTACCTTCGCAACCAATTTCCTTCAAAATTTCTCTAATACCATCTATCGTCGAGATAGTGGTGAAGGGATCCCCAACCCTTCTCCAAAATATGCAATGAATCCATTTTGATACCATCTATTTTTGAGATATTGGTGAAGCGCTCCCCAACCCTTCTCCAAAATCTGCAATGAATATGCTCTTATACTATCTATCATTGAGATATTGGTGAAGAGCTCCACAACCATTCTCCAAAATCTGCAATTAATTCACTCTGATACCAATTATCACATCCCTACATCATGCCTTACGATTTTACACCTCTTGAGGGTGTGCAACACCATGACGTTTCTCACTTGGCTACTTGGCAATGGCAAGGTTACTTGATCCGGACTACGCCTTTTCACCTAGAGCATACCCATACTCTGTTCTAGGCTACCGATGAGTCAAATTCCTACTCTAGTGCAACTCTTTTATACTTAGACAATTGTTAAATTATCAACACTTAGTCATATATAATCATACATCCACGAACATGAGAAGCTAAGAGAACAACAATGAAATAAATAAGATAAACATAGATATAGTGCAAGCAACACAAACTGTGTCTAACACCTGGCTAAGTCTTTGTTATTGCAAAAAAATTACAACATGAGCACTACCATCTCAGTTTATAACTTCAGTAGAGTCAAACAACTCGCCTCACCTCACCAAGGAACTCATACACATAATCGTCACCAAGAAATTCTATTGCAATTTTCTCTGCAACCTCCTATGGTGCACCTTAGACGTGCCCTCAACCGTAGAATTGTTGTCTCTTCATTTCCATGGAACTCACATATTTCAGTTCTTCCTCACATATGCCTCCAATAGGCTTGTGTTTCTAGACTTCCACAAACTCGGCCCAAGAGAATCTCACCCAACTATGTCCATCGAATCCTCCTCAAGGCAGCACATTGGAGTGACTTGGCTCCTTGAGGGATCTTTCCCTCTTTCTCTACCTCAGAACCATAGATCTCTCTTTCTCTCCTTCAATTTTTACCAAGATTCCTTCCTTGGTTATGCACCCATCTTGATCTTATATGGACTCCAAGGGTCACTAGTGTGAAACGTCATGTCTCTTGGGTGTGTTGTGCCCCTTCACGAATTATCACACTCAACATACCGTTGTGCCCCTCCATGGACCTAGTGTGCCCATATATCCCTCCTTCCCATCAACCAACATGCCTCTTGGACTGGCACGCCCCATATGTCTAACTGACTCATCGTCTTGGGTGCACGTTCCCCTTAGGTGAGTCGATATGACTCTCCTCAGTGTTCCCCTCATGCCTTAGCCGATTTTACTTCGTTGGTGGGGTGCCCAAGTCATGCCCTCAACCCTTCATCAAATCGTTCGTCATTTGACTTGTGTTGCAAGGCACCTTGGGTGGAGTCACCCCTTTGGAAATGGGTGTGCTCAAGGATCCCCAACTCTTCCCTATATGAATACTTATGTCTCCTCATTCACACTAAGTATCTTTCTTTCTCGATCTCCTCTTTTTCGGTCTGCGGTGGAAGAGTATGCGCCCAGGCTTGGAACCACAATCCTTACACTTTGTACTATAACTAGCATACCCCAAAGCGAGGGAAAGGGAATGTCGAAAAAATAGACTAATATATGTTTTTATGATCATTATACTTAGTGAGAGAATAGAAAATGAAACATAGATAATATAGAAAAGTGAGTGGCTTAATAAATTTTTCCAAGTACATAGCTAAAACAAAAGATGTTACATGTGTACATTTTTTAATTCTAGATATCATTTGAAGCTATTTGCTACCCAGATGTCGAATCATAATTTTTTTATGGAAATGAAATAAAACAAAAGGCAAATTTTGTTATCATCATTGATTGCTAGTAAATATAAAACCATGTCATTGATGTCAATTAGAATGAACTTCACATTAATTGTTCAGAAGATAAATTATATATATCTTCTCAAAACAGGAAAGACCTAGATATTCTTTGTACTATCCACTAATTACCTTGAAAAACATGAAACTAGTGCATAAACACATAGGTATATGATACAAACAACAATGATATTTGTGATTGTATCATCTGATTAAACATTGTACATGTATAAAATTATGTTCAAAACATAGAAGAAGTTACAACTTTGTGACATCCCCTATGGCATAAGAGAATCATATGGGTAGAGTAGTGATTGAGGATGAAAATTTTAACTATGTAAGTGATGAAGAATATAGGTGTGCCTCTTCTTCTTTTTTGGATAAGATATAAGTAGTATCTTTTATTTTTTCATAGAATTCAGAGGAAAATCTTGGTGCAATGGACATTCTTTCTATAGTTGTGGTGCATGAAATTGTAGTGAAAGTGTGTCACTTTACTACCCATTGTTAACAATCTATCATAATTAGTACCTTGTCCCCTTTCCAACTCTTAGGATATTTAGAAACTTAGGAGTTAGTTAATATCAACTTGGTCTAATGTGTCATTAGGTAAAAGTGTGTTTCTTCAGTATGCATTAGTATGCATTTGTAGTTAGTAAATATGATGGTCATGATATGTTCCTGACATAGAGTGATCCAAAAGTTCATATTATCCTCGATATTAATGGCTACATTGATCTGTGGATTAACACCTGATTGGTCCATGATCTCTATTTAAAAAGCATAGAGGGTCATTTTCCAATGATCGATTGTGAGAAACTCTCTTGTAAATCTCTTTCTAATATTTTTCTTTTGCATTAATAACTTGCTCCAATAGGCCACATTGGATGGGTCCGTGGATGTTTCCTCGTAGGGGTTTTACCACATCTAAACATCGGCGTGTTGATATTTGATCTGGTTGTATGAGTGGTTATTGAAGATGTTTGTCCTCTATTGAAATACTTGTGTTGTCAAACATGGTATTAGAGCACATTTGAAGACATGATCCCATTGTAGATAATTATTGTGAAGTTGTGTTTCCTCATCTATCTTTTCTTCCATTTTCATACATTTCTGGGATGATAGAACTATTTCATTGTGTCTGGAGCGCTCGGTTTAGTCATGAATTATTTTTGTTTCACTCGAAAAAGTTTATGTTTGTCCAATATACAACCATTTCAATCAGATCCGAAGGTATAAAGCCCAAATACACCCTTTTAAATTTTTGCAGATATATATTTCAATTTTTTAATTTCGGTTTTCGATTTTTTATTTCCAAGTTGCTACTCTTTTTTATCTGCGTATTCTCTTTTCCCTGCATCCTATGCGATCTCGAAAAATAAAAAACATATCGTAAAGGGTTTTCTTGTATGCATATACTCTTTACCATGCTCTCTGTGTGATCTCGGTAAATAAAAAATATAGGGAAAATTTTCATATTTCGGGTAAGCTAACCGATATCTAACCCTTGTTATCATCAAGAAACAAAAAAAAAATCGTGTGTGAAAATAGTTTTTTATGAGCACGCTCTCCAAGGAAATATTCAACATCATCATCATCAACAACAACAACAACAATCCCAATCCTCCTAAATAAGACGATATGTTTTGCACTAGATCACTTGGTTAAAAGTTTATTTATTAAGTAAGAAGTCTTGAGTTCAAGTCTTGTAAAGTGTATTTCACTTAAATTATAAAAGTGAATCACTATAAGTAGCTTTAATATTTTAAGTTATTTATTTTGCATGCAACTTTCATTTATAAAGTAACTTCATTGTAAAAGTGATCCCCACTTATTCTATAAAGTGGGACACTTCATAAGAAACTTATTTTTAAAAGTGAGGCTATTAGGAGGGGTATTACCACGTGGATCAACTTCTAATTGCCACATGGCTCTTTGGTGACTGTTTATGCCTCTTTTTTTTTAAATGGCATAACTTTCACATCCGAAGTTTGTTTTCAGTGTTGTTTTTTTCTTAAACATCCCTTTTTTTCAAGATATTTCCATCCATACCATCAGTTTCAGTATTTAAATCCATATTCTCTACATATTTAATATGGCTTCTCCCAATGATATTTTTCTTACCAAAACCAACTACTTCCAATGGAAATCCCATATGAAGGATTTATTAAGAAGTAAAGGATTGTACTAGATTACCTTGGAAAAACAACAATAACCCACTGATGATGACAAGTATGCCAAATGGATTAATAGGAATGAAGAAGCCCATGGACTAATCAGAATGTCCATCTCTCATGATTTAAGGTTTCACTTTCAAAAAATTGAGAGCCTAGATAAATCTTGGGAAAAGCTTGAAGTTGTGTTTGGTAAACACAATATTATTCGAGCTCATTACTTGGAAAACCAGTTAATGAATTTAAGTCCAAATGATTTTCATTGCATTGAAGAATACTTATCTAAGTTCAAAACACTTATAATTTTGTGTATAGAATGTGAACTAGATATGAAGGAAGATTGATGCATATATGTTATTATTTCTAAGCTTGGTAGCACATATTATGTTTTGTATCTGCATTTTATGCCACTATATAAGCTCTAGGGAGTGCTTCTAAACAACCCTCTCTTGAGTCCTTTTGTGATTCTCTAATTCGAGAGAAAGATAAGATTGTGCAACTTGGATTGATTAGCACTACAGGTACATCCAACAAAGCCTTAGTGGTCCAACATAAAGATAAATCCAAGAATCCCAAGAAGCAACATCCTCGCCACAATAAAAAGAAAAACAAGGGTCCCAAACCCTCTTCACCAACCTTTACTCCTAATGGTGAAAAATGAGAAAAACATAAAAATAAGAAGACCGATAGACGTTGCAACTTTTGTGGGAAATATAGTCATGATGAGTCCAAATGTATTAAGAAAATGTCATCTTTAGAAGCATCGATGAAGAAGCACAAAATCAATATTGATTCTACTTCTTCCTCTGTAAGTTTTAAAACTGTGAAGTACAACAATGCATATAGATTCTTAAGAAAAACAGAAATTAATCAATGGCTCATTCACATAGTACACAAAGATTTATACTGGAAACCCTCAACTAGGGAAAACCTTTCTTATTTCATTATATTTAATTTCACCATTCACCATACAATATATACAATGTTTTTAGGTATTTCGTAGATACCAAAACCCTAATACCTTAATGCGGGATTAATTTAGAAAACCACTAAAAATAACAAAATCCGCTGAAAATAGCAAAAACCGCTCCAAAAACAATTTCGGCGCGCTTCCCCGGGCTACCACCCATTGTTGAACGTTGCGCATAACCAGGGGGGGCATACCTACCCCCCCTGGGACCCCCCTAGGAAGCGCCCGATGCACACGACACAAAGGGCACTACTAGAGGGATCGCCAGATGCAGTTGTCGAACTTGACGCGCCCACACACACACATGCAAAGAATATAACATATACCCAACATCCTCTTCATCTCATGGACATGCACTTTCTTCTTTTGGTTTCTTCTTCAATGCAACTTCTACTTCTTATTTTGATGAATGGGTTATTTATTCTGAATCATCTTATCATATGGCTAAGGATAAAGCCATATTTTCTGCTCTAAATGAATGTAACACCAAGAAAATATTTGTTGGTGATGATAGATCTCTTAGTGTTTTAGGGTCTAGAACAGTCCAGGTAGATAACAATCATTTCAATAATGTACTATGTGTTCCAAGTCTTTCTTGCAAACCTCTATTAGTGTATCAAATCACTCATTCAGGTGAAGATAAAACCATAGAGTTTTCACCTCACCAAGTTGTAATCAATGATCTAAAAGATCCCAAGCATGTTCTTGCAACTGGATTTACTAGAATTGTTGATGATATTACCAGGTTGTACAAGTTTGACAACTTTGGGTCATCATATTTTCCATCAGTTTTTGTTTTTCATAGAGATGACTTGAGAAAAATTTGGCATGAGCGCTTTGGTCATCTAAATTATCGCTCATTGCAACAACTATGTAATCAACATATGGTGACTGGTCTTCTTCTTGTTTCTTGCAGAGATGGTGTTTGTGCCATATGTATTCTCAACAAACATCATCAAGACAATTTTGACAAATGTGCCTTTTGGCATGCCTCGACACCTTTGTATCTTGTTCACAGTGACTTGTGTGGTCCACTTTCTTCTCCTTCTTTTTTTGGGTCCAAGTATTTCTTAAATTTCACTGACGACTTTTCCAGACACACTTGGATTTACTTCTTAAAACTTAAGAGTGAATTTTTTGACAAGTTCTTGGCCTACAAGGCCCTTGTAGAAAAAAAATATGGACATCAACTTCAAAGGTTAAGAACATATAATGGATGTGAATATGTGAACAATGGTTACTGCACTACATAGGGCATCCAAATGAAACACATTGTTCCATATACACCACAACAAAATGGTTTTGTTGAGAGAAGTGTTGGGAATAAGCCATTAACTATGCCAATTACATAGTAAATCCCACTCTCACAAAGGCTCTAAAAATTATAACACCGGAAGAAGCATGGAATAAAATTAATCTAGATGTAAGTCACTTCTGCATATTTGGGATTGTAGCATGGGCTCACATTATTGATGAGATAAGGAAAGCGTTGGAGCCTAAAATTGAGAAGTGTATATTTAATGGTTATTCTAAAGATGTCAAAGGTTACAGACTTCTTAAACCTCATTGTAATGAAATTATTGTTATAAGAGATGTTAAATTTGATGAAAATATCTTGGCCTACGAGCCTAATTCATCGTTTGTGCCTTCTTCGGCCTACAAGCCATCTTCAGTGTGTGTTCCTTCATTTGTTCCTATTCTAGTTTCTTATTCTTCAGATAATGACAATGATGATGAAAATACACCTCTGTCTGTTCACCTTCCTCCATATGAGTCCATTGAACCTAAACATGCACCAACACCAATGCTTCCTAGATGGGTCTGTTCAACATAAGAAGCAACTGGTGATATTTCCATTGATCCTTCATATTAGCGTTGAACATGTTCACAGTGTCAATGAGCCTCTTCTCTTTTAGCTCAAGTTTTAAAGACTCATATCTAGAGACACTTGCAGAAGCTTCAGGTCATTCAGATTGGGATACACCAATGAATGAAGAGTATCACTCTTTAATGGTGAATGATACTTGGGATCTTGTACCTCTTATGAAAGGAAGAAAACTTGTCAGATGTAAATGTGTCTACAGAACTAAGTATGAAACATATGGAAGTGTTGAAAGACATAAGGCTCAATTAGTTTCTAAATGATTTTCCCAAGTTGAAGGAATTGACTATAATGAAACCTTTTCCCATATAATGGAACCTTTTCCCCTATAATGAAAATAAATTCCATCTGCCTTATTCTATCCCTTTTTGCCTCACATAAATGGGAGGTCTATCATATGGATACCGAATCCTCCTTATTTCATGGGGATTTTCAAGAACAAATATACATGGAACAACCTCTTGGATATGTCTAGAATGAATCTAGACTTGTTTGCCTCCTTAAGAAATATATTTTTGGTCTTAAGAAAGATCCTCAAGCTTGGTATCCAAAAATGGACAACTTTCTTCTTGACATCAGATTTTCTAGATGTCATTCTGACCCAAATATCTATACCAAGAAAGTAGGAAGCCATCTCATAATCCTTGTTCTTTATGTTGATGACCATATAATCCTCACTCATAGTGACCCAAAAATTTTAAACCATGTGAAAACCATCCTTAAGAAGAAACTTGAAATGACTGACTTGGGCTATTTT
>ML847443.1:21213-39022 GCA_009831015.1 Picea engelmannii | reverse complement strand
GTAAAAAGCTCTAATTTGAGAATTTTTATCAAACCCCACCATTATAATCTTTTGATCTAATAGAATCAATTGTCACATTTTGGTAAAAGAGTATATATATATGAAAAAATGCATGTTTATATGTTCAAATTATACACATAAACAATAAATTTATAAAAAATATGGATTTACTTAAAAATGTAAATTTGATATAAATAATTTATAAACAATATGGATTTAGTGAATTTGATATAGACATTTAACAATCAAATATGAAGTTTTTAAATTTGATGTAGACATTTAAAAATCAAATATTAGGAATAGAGTAAGCATTTAACTGATTAGTCTATGCTTTGAGCAGTCGACCAGGAGCCGAATCGTCTGTCTTTCACTCCGGTGTTAAAGATTTAGATTCAAATGTCGTGCTTTTCTGTGCATAGATAATATCTTATTAAAATTGGTTGTGAATTGGATGTGGGGATCCAACCCCGTGGGCACGCCTACGGCTTGGCCACATGGTTGCCCCCCATGTGGCAAAGTCATAGTCATTTCAAATGTTTTGTATTTTATAAAAAATTCAAACTATCCAACTTTTTATTTCAAATGTTTTGTATTTTATAAAAAATTCATATCTTCAAGAATTCAATTTATAAATCCATTTTTACATATGTAATATTAGAGTATCATTTCCAAATCTAAAAAATGTTGGTGCATTTTATTTGCCAAGAACTTCTAGAAGTCAAAATTTATGAACGATTGATTCTCGGAGTGTGAAAAGGCTACTAGGAAACCCAAAAACAATGGTATCCATTATAAAACTATAATTGAGACTTAAGACTTTTGCAATCATGGCAACACAAAATTTGGACATAGGATAAAAAATGTAAGAGGAGTATGGTAGAAAAGTAGTAGGCATAAAAGTTACTTGAATTAGATAACTCTTAATAAACTTATCGTTATATATATGTGATATATTAACCCATTCTCTTAAAGTATGCAATCCAAATCAGACCTTTGGTATAACTAGCTCTTATATCATGAACACCTATAACATATTACATTGTAATATGTTATGAAGAATCTGCATTAATATAGCACTCAACAAATAGAAACAAACTTTGAAACATAGTTAGTATATTCACTGAAGTCATTCTCTCAACTTCCATAATAGAAACACTGAAATATGTAACAGTCACTTTGCATTAATAGCAAGATTGATAAAATACGGACCAATATTTCATGTCAAAGCCTCATTTACAAAGTTAGAATAAAGAACAGTTTTAAATACATTTCATAGTTTACATTTTACAGTTTATAGTTTGTTTTCAATTTTAATATTTGTGCATATGTATAATATCTGTACATATGTGATAATTTATGTACATATGTATATTATATGTATAATATTTGTACATATGTTTCAATTTTAATATAAGTGCATATGTTATAACAATGTTTAATATGTTATAACATATTACATTGTAATATGTTATGAAAAATCTGCGTTAATATAGCACTCAACAAATAGAAAACAAACAATGAAACATAGACTCTAGAAAAACCAAATTCAGTCTCTAGAAAAACCAAATTCAACACTCACTTTTGATATGGCTTCTCTTCCAAACCATAGACTCTTATCATAGTAAACTGCTCAAAAAGGAACCAGTCTCCCACTTTGGTGTTGTTTTGCAATTGTAGTGGTTGTTTTACTAAAGGAATAATTATAACGAATACTTCATTTTGGATAATAAAGTCTAATATAGAAACAAAATAGTTTGCATACTGCAAAAAAACCTTCACTGGTGACATGATCTCTTACCCTAGGAAACCACTCAATGGTTGGGAGAGCAACATGTTGGTTGGTCATTCACCATACTAGAATTAAAATAACCTACATGTGAGTAGTCTTGATGGATTAACATATGGATCAAGTGAGATTGGTACCTGAATGACCTGGTACCCCTAAAATTTAAAAATTGTTGGTGCATTGTATTTTCCAAGAACTTGCAGAAGTCAAACTTTATGAAGGCTTGATTCTCAGGGTGTGACAAGGCTACTAGGAAACCCAAAAACAATGATATTCATTATAAAACTATTATAAATAGAAACAAACTTTGAAACATAGGCAGTATAGTCACTGAAGTCATTCCCTCAACCTATAGAACAGATACACTGAAACATAGGTAGTATATTCATTATTATAACATTGGAATATGTTAAAACATATTACAATGTAATATGTTAAAACATGTTACAATGTAATATGTTATAACATATTACTATAACATATAATTACATTGTAATATGTTATAACTTATTACAATGTAATATGTTATACAGTAATATATGTTATGACATATTACATTGTAATATGTTATGGAAAATCTTCATTAATATATCACAACAAATAGAAAACAAACAATGAAACATAGGTAGTATATTCACTATAGTCATTCCCTCAACCTCCAGAATAGATACATCAAAATCTGTAATAGTCGCTTTGCATTGATAGCGAAACTGAGAAACAACATCAATATTTCATGTCATGAGTCTTGGTCACATCTTTGTGTAAGAAATGAGTGACCTACTTGTGTAGATTTGGTTTTTCCTTGAAATTCATCCAATCAAAATTTAATGTAATATGCTTGGCTTTTTAGTTAGCAACTGACTGAATTTAACTTTTTTCAATGTCTAGAACAACCAAATTCAACACTCACTTTTTATATGGCTTCTCTTCCAAACCATATACTCTTATCATAGTAAACTGCTCAAAAAGGAACCGGTCTCCCACTTTGGTGTTGTTTTTCAATTGTAGTGACACTTTCACTAAAGGAATAATTATAATGAATACTTCATTTTGGATAATAAAGTCTAATATATACATAAAAGAGTTTACATACTGCAAAAAAACTTCACTTACATAAAAGAGTTTACATGATCTCTTACCATAGGCAGCCACTCAATGGTTGGGAGAGCAACATGTTGGCTAGTCATTCACCATCCTAGACATAAAATAACCCATATATGAGTAGTTTTGATGGATTAACATATGGATCAAGTGATACTGGTACCTGAATGACTTGGTACCCCTAAAATTTAAAAATTGTTGGTGCATTGGATTTTCCAAGAAGTTGCAGAAGTCAAACTTTATGAAGGTTTGATTATCGGGGTGTGACAAGGCTACTAGGAAACCCAAAAACAATGATATCCATTATAAAACTATTATAAATAGAAACAAACTTTATAACATAGGAAATATATTCATTGAAGTCATTCCCTCAACCTCTAGAATAGATACATCAAAATATGTAACAATTTCTTTGCATTGATAGCGAAACTGATAAATGACATCAATATTTTATGTCAAAGCCTCATTTACACAAGCATTTGAGCTAATATATCATTGAACCTTGTTAATGATCTATTACCCTTTGTATTTACACGAGCATTTAGTTGAATATGAGCTTCTATTAACCTTTGGATAAGATACTATTTGAAGATGGTGATGTATTACCCTTTGTATTTACACAAGCATTGGAATCACCCAACCAAGTCCTGGTTCTTCACGCAGTTTCTGACATGATGGATCGACCAAAATGATTTAGAATCCATTCTCAGCTCCTATATGAATGGGGTTACTGGTAGAAGGTTGTTAAGCATATAAACAACGCTTTATAGCCACATATAAATGAATGTTTAGCAGTGTCAAATCATCTAATCACAGACGCTTAGTATACAAAAAGGTCTCTCATAAACAAAATTCCAACAACTTGCAATCATATAATACATTTTCTCTATTAATGCCCCCTCCAAGTGTAATACAGACCTGTTGATACTTAGTGCCATTGCTTTGTAGATTGCATATTTCTTCCATCCAACCAAACATGGCATAAAGTTAATCATTGATTTTCAAGGACTATGCTCCATACCTATTGGATGCATGAAATCTCATTGCCCATATAGATAACCGCTACTCCGTTACCAAACTTTGACCCATGTGCTATTAGTGGATTTACCAAGGTTATTTGTGCTAATATTAAGGAACCAAAATATATTTGAAATGGGCATGGGTAGTGGAGTTATGAATCACCCTATTATAATTGTGTCTAACATAAAGAACATTTCTATTAATTTTGTCTTATTGTTTTTTATTTATTCATAATTTTTGTTGGTCAATGCTGGAGATATTGACTTGTACTTGTCGTGTGCTTAAATTTTCATGAATTTACAAAGGATATATATTGAGGAGAGATGTCGACACAAGATTCTCCAAACATTCCTCGCAAATGCTCTAGGATCTCCCATGAAGGAAGAAGAGGAACTCCTTCTTCGACTGAGACTCTGAATGACCGACAACAATCTCGGCAGAGAAGATTTTCAAATGAGTCTGTGAATAGATCAACTGGATAATGTGCTCAAGAAATTTCTATGGATGAAACCTTATTAGATAGGTTGCACATTGATACTCCTACACCTGAGAATGTACGTAATACCTTAGGACAAGAGAATATTTGTGGTAATTTTCTTTGATTTTGTTTATTTTTGTTTTGTTTTTGTGTATTTAAATTTATGTCAAGTTAAATGTTGTAATTAATTTCAAATGTGTGTGCAAACAATGAATTTAGAGAAAGGGATGACAATGAAAGAGAGAGTGGTTGTCATGAATATTCTAATTGTAACATCTTGCTCTTGCACGCACTGAGCTAACTTATTCTTTGAGGACACTTGCTTGCAACTGATCCAGATTATTATACTATTGGGCATTGGATTATGATTATGAGGCGTTATGTATGGATGCCTTTTTATTTTGCTGTAATGACATAGACATGTGATATTGACACGGTTTTCCTGAGTGTGTATGATTTTGGACCTCGAGGATGGAGAGACATTGATGAAACCCCTTGTACTCTGGATCGATTCAGGGAGTGGACTATTGGGGATTTGATTATTTTATATATGAATTTTTTGTATTTGATTAGATGATATGATTATGGATACTATTTATGACATGATTCGTTGATGATGCAGGCTGACGATAGCTTCCCGACCAGACTCACATGTGGATTAGAGGGTCCACTCACGACTACCAGAGACGTTGAGGGAGAGGTGTGAATAGTATCCCTGCCATAGCCAACTAGCACTCCCTCCATGGATCGAATTGTAGGTTAACGATTACCTATTTCACAAAGACCCACGATGCTATGAGGGCCGACTGTGAAAGTCGCTCACGATGATTCTAAGGGTAGCACAAAAAGACAGGGGCCTTATTCCTTAGAGGCCCTTAGTCTCCCAGAAGATCACCTGGTAGAGTATTGACTCCAAGGATTTTTTTATGTCTACCAAGTCAGCAAAGAGGCGAGTGGCACCCTTGGAGCATGTACTGCGTCCTGAAGGGCACGTCGTGCAAGGGAAACAAAATGAGGCTAGTGGAACCCTTGGAGCACCTAATGTGTCCCGAAGGGAATGTTGCATTGTTAAATAATAAACTAATAAACATATATGGCATTAGAACGAATAATGTGATGAGAAATATTTAAAACAATTTCCCTAATAAAATGTTGCCCAACCTAGGAAATTAAAGTCTAGGTCGAAGTGATACTTGTGATAAAAATAAAAATATATATTTATATAACATTTAAAATAAAAATAAATAAATAATAATGATAATCATCGTTAATCATGTGACGAGAAAGGGGTAAGAAATTCGATTAATTTATAAAAATCTTTTGGGGATAAAAATAAATAAAAAGGGGGAAAAAAGGGAAATAATTGTTTTGTCACTTATGCTAATTAAAAATTTATTAATTAGAAAGGGAAAGGGGAAAAATTTGATTTTCTACACCTACCAATTTGAGTTTTAAATAAAAAGGGAAAGAGGGAAATTTAAAAGAATTAGGAAACTAGGAAAAACCGGGAAACATAAAAAGAAAGGGGAAACACAAGGAAAAAGAAGAAAGACTAACTTAGTAAGGTATCAAGCATTTAAGAAATTTCTAAATTAAACTCAACTAATAAATTAGTAAGGGGGTAAGTCATTAAAACATGTAAGGGAATATGGGGACACATAGGAGCGATTCTAGGAATGCTTTTAGGTGGGTGAGGGAAATAGGAGTAATTAATTAATTAATGAAATTAATTTATGGTCCAATGAAGGGGATGGGTGGCACATGTATGGGGAGGATTTTTATGAATTAAATTATTGAACAATAAATTAAATGGGATTTTGGGAAAGTAAATGACTTAAAAACTTTATATAAAGGAGGGAGGAGGAGGACGAGGATGGAGCTCTTATGTTATGTGTAAAGTTACGCTACAAAATTTTAGACTTGACTGACTTATCTTATGGATGTTGGGATACCCAGCTTGGTGAAGCATGGTAGCTCATCCTTGCGAGGCGAACTGGGAGCTAGCATATTCTCTGGTTTAGTGTCTGTGGTCTATTTGTGGCTCGGGGGACTAAGGGGGAAGAAGAGTACCCCTAGCATTGACTAGGAGGTATGGGTGAAGGCTCATCAGTCGACAAGTGGGAGCAACACAGAGTGCGTGGGACAATGACTCAGAGTGGACGAATCGGGCTATGGTACGCTTCCTTTATTTTTGCATGGTAGATTATTAATACACTTTACACTTTTATTTATGTACTTTTATCGGGTAATGAAAATATGGACTTAGCATTTAAACCAAGAACTTAATTTTCCATGTAAGCCTTAAGCTCGATGTTGACTTGTTTCCCTTGGCCTTCGATCCCTTCTTGTTGAGATTTCCCTTTGGTTTGTTGATTATTGTGAATATTTGCGCTATTTTGTCCTCATCCCTAGCTCTTCAGTCCACTCTTGAGCATTCGGCCAAGAGCCAAATCGGTGATCGTCACTTCGGTGCACAATGACCGATAGATTTAAATGCCCTACTTTTATGTGCATGGATGAGGAGCAGAGGATGTGTTTTCCAGTTGTTTGCCCCTTCTCATCTCTGCATTGATCTCCTCCTTGCCTCGGTCTCTGCGTGTTATTCACCTCTGTGTCTTATTCGTTCTCGGTAATATGGAAACTATGTTTCACATTTCCTGCATTTCAACACCCTCAACCACAAAAAATTAAATCTATGTTTTTATATAAGTGGTTGGATCAATTTCACTCTATGTTTTTAAATATCGCTGGATACATTTAAATCTACATTTTTATATAAGTTGTTGGATGAATTTAACCATGTGTTTTTACTTATTGCTGGATAACTTAAATATCTGTAGCGATACCTCCCTACAACTTAACTCCATGTTTGTTTTAATGATAGAAATGTTCTCTACATTTTTACCTCTTCTCATTAATATTTGAAGATGATTGGAGACTGCGTTGTCCTTTTGTTGACAAGCCCTTACATTGTTTGGACTGCAAGTTGTTTTTCCTTCTTATGCATTTAAATTATTGGAAGTCAATTTGCCCCTTCTCGAGTCGCATTTCATTTTTAATTGTTGGGTGAATTGCCACTTGAAAGACACAATCATTCCCTGGGTGTTAACTGGCTATTTTCCATTATTAAGACTGCATTTATGTAACGAATTGTTGCTCTGCATTTTTATATCCTGATAAGACTTCATTTCATTTTTATTTGCATTTCATTTTTATACTATGTTAAGAATGCATTTCGTTTTTATATCCTGATAAGACTGCATTTTGTTTTTATATCCTGATAAGAATGCACTTCGTTTTTATATCCTGATAAGACTGCATTTCATTTTTAATTGCATTTCATTTTTATATCCTGATAAGACTACATTTCGTTTTTATTTCCATTTCATTTTTATATTTTGTTAAGACTACATTTCGTTTTTATATCCTGATAAGACTACCTTTCGTTTTTAATTGAATTTCATTTTTATATCCTGATAAGACTACATTTCATTTTTATATCCTGATAAAACTGCATTTCATTTTAATATCCTGATAAGACTGCATTTTATTTTTATATCCTGATAAGAATGAATTTTGTTTTTATATACTGGTAAGACTGCATTTCATTTTTATATCCTAATAAGACTTCTTTTCATTTTTATTTTCTAGGTGAATTGCCACTTGAAGGACACAATCATTGCTTGGGTGTTAACTGGCGATTTGCCATTATTAAGACTACATTTATGTAACAATTTATTTCTCTGTGTGTTTATATCCTGATCACGTTTTCATGGCTAGATATATTACTCTGGCGATTGCCATTATTAAGACTAAAATCGTTGCATGTTATGCCTGCGATTTGCCCATGTATTAACCTGATGATTTTTCTATTTAATATTTGTGTCTTCTTGTCTCTTTCCTAGCCTTGTCATTTGACCCCTGCCCTTTCCCTGCGATGTAATGTATAGCTTTAAATCTCATCGATTTTTTTATAATATTTCTGTAATGTATAGCTTGATTTATATGGCATTAAATCCAATTGAACGTATAACGACTTTTATATGTAATGTATAACTTGATTTAGATAGTGTTTAATAATAGCATAAATTCTCGTTGAATAACATCGAGGTGACAATTATTCACACACACCAAGATAGCTTTAAAATTTCATTGAATAACATCATTTGGCTTGTATTTATACCCACATAATAGCATAAAATGGTAGAAAATATAACATTGAAGTGGAAATAATTATAGACATCGATCACATTCAAGATTAGCCTTTCCAGACAACAATGTCGATTCTTTTTAAGTAGCGTGGAGCACCTTTAAAATGTCAAATAGATCACTTATCTTAATGGATAGTTTATAATTGGTGATAAGCATATTTGATTTGGTTTAGTTCCTTTCTTAGTGCGCATTATGATAAAATTTATGACCTTAGTCACTTGGTAATAGTTAGACCTTCTCACTTAGACCTCTAGCGTATCAGTTTTCAGATGGGTTGTTGGCGGAGTCAGGTATTAGATTGAGCTCGTCCTTTTGATTGTAGTCATCTTGCATCTTGTTGACCTGTTGCTTGGGGTATAGGTGTAGCCTTCTTTCAGTGTTCGGTTCCTAGTACGTCAGAGTTCTAGAGTCCTTGGTCTAGTTATGATGTGTCGTGCCAAGGTTATAGCCGTGCCTATCACCTGGGGATGACATGATTCTTGATGAGGGGATCATTGCATGCCCTAAGGAATAGAGGTGAAGGATAACTTGGCTGAGTTCTATGATTTCTGTGTGGGTGTTGTTGATCGATGTGAGTTTTTGTTAGCGCTTAGATTATAACGCCTTCATGCATTTGGTTCATGCACCTTGAAGTTCTAGTGATTGGTCATCAAGTTCATTATGTTAGGTGGGGATGTTGTCCCTTATCTTATATGTGCCATCTTGTTGCGTCGGGTGGGTAGTCGTTCCTCCTTGTTGTTTTACACATGTTTCACCCAATTTCTCTTGTGTTAGTGCATGGAGTCGTAGTTGTCTATTGCCTGAACTGCCTACTTGCGTTCGTCGTTAGTCGTGTGGTTCGTCTGTTGTCATCTTCGCCTTCCGGCCTAAAAACAACAAAGAAATTGAACTTGGGCTTCGCACGTAGTCCTAACGGTGGGGTCATTACACTAATGTTGGTGCAGAGGGTGAAGGTGGATTTAGGAGGCCGCGTTATCAAGAAACAAAAGATTACACGCCTACGTCCACATATCCTTCAGATGTTGGTGATGAACTTCCTTGGGAAATGATTAATGAAGCAATGACCCTTGAGTGATGCTCAGGTATTAAAAGGAGGTTGGAAAATCATTTGGCGGTCTTAGAACTCCCTCGGGAGAGTAAACAAATATTGAAAATTGTACTACATTCATTGCAAAAGTTTATGGACACATATTAAAATATGGGGCCAACCACTGACAGTTTTGTCGATCTAATGAGGCGGTGAAAGTCAGAGGTGATGGGCCCTAATAAATGGGAGGCAGTAAAAAATAAAGTTTCAAAAGAAGACACAATTTCGATGTTCAATTTCAAAGATGGGCCAAAGCGAAAGATGTTGAAGGTAAAATATTTTAAGCATCCCGACATTGCAGGACATCTGTATAACAGATTTTTGGCGGCATATGAGAAATTGTTGTGGAACGATGATGTTCCACACTATTTTGCAAGACACTTTTATGTAGAGTTTTTCATGCACATGCACCCTGATTATACTAGTCTACCGTCTGATTATTATGGGACTAGTAAATGATGAACATATGATCGCAAAGCGGCATATCAAAATGCGACATTGATGAGGTCTCCACAACCTTTAGTACCTCACCCAACATGAGAATTTTCCTCAAATTGAGAGTTGTGAGATACATCATAGGTTGAGAAAGAGGCTATGGATGCAATCAGTGAAAATTTGGAAGCAATTTTTTATGGTGTTGATGTTGGCATGAACCGTCAGCAAGTGGAAGACAATTCCTAGGCCATATTTGTTTATAAAACAAATGCGGAGTTAGATACCATGTCAATAGAAGATGTTAAGGAGTATGTAAAATTTTTCCATGATGGTTGAAAGAAGGTCATTTAGAATGATGACCCGAACAACTTATTGGTATGTGTTCTAGTTAGTAAATTTTTTATGCATTTTAAGATAGTTTACATCTAATTCTACATTTAGATATCATTGTATCTATAGAAATAATCAAGTTGTTATTGTCATTAATTGCAGTTTGGAGATATGCTAAATGAATCTCCAGTAAATAGGGGATTTGGTTCCACAAGTTTAAATTTGGATGGGTTGAATCATGTATGTGTTTTCTAATATCTACAAATGAGCACTTTAGCTGTTCAATCTCCAATATTTTGAATAAGAGATCAAAAACATTTATAATTTTGTATAAATGTGAACACATTGAATCCTAGATTTAGTTCTTAGTTGTGTTGTTCACAGATCCCTATTCCATCTCCTACTACTTGGAGAGGCTTGTCTCAATTATCATTGGGAGAGTTTGAAGAGGTTGAGAGTTCACATGTATCATTTAATGTGTTAAAATTATTTAAATTTAATGTGTTATAATCATTTCAATTTAAATTTTCAAATTTTCAAATTTGAAATGTGTTATATAGGGTAATGTGGAGAAGAGAGTACATGAGAGTGTCCTTGGGAGGGATATTAGGATTGAGGAGGAAGTGGAGGAAGCACCCATATTTGGGAAGGATGTGTCCATTTAGGATGATTCATAAATGTATGTTTTTGACTTTTATTAAATTTTTGTTTTCTCAAATTTTTAGTTTAGCCAAGCTCTTATTCAATGCTTTGATCAATTATTTTGAAATATATAGAACCCCTATATAATTTTATCATTGTCTTAAATGTTTTACATTCAAACTTATTTATTTTTAGATCATGATGAAGACTTAATTTTGAACTTGAACATTTGATTATTTGAGAACAGACTCTATCCCACATCAGAAAAGGGAAAGTTTCTAAATTTTCTTCGATTAAATTGGTTACAAACCACAAAAACCAACATTCAAGTAGATTTACAAATAATCTATGCATATGTATATGTGAACTAGCTCAGACATAATTTCAAAGAACATTTGATTATATGTAATATGAATACATCCCAAAGATGAAAGATTTAAATTGTTTTTGAAGAATGACTTAATATACATGTGCAAATTTGTATTTTCTTCATGTAACATCCCGCTCCGACGCACTGAGAAAACTTATTTTTTGAGGACACTTGTTCGCAAGTGATATGGACTATTATGATATTAAAACTCTTGTCCTTGATTACGATGCATTATGATAGATGACATGATGTTTTACTTCTTTGACATAGACAGGTGCTATTGACTCAACTTTATTGAGTGTGCAGGGTTTGGACCTTGAGGATGCAGAGGCATCGATGGAACCCCTTGGACTCCGGATTGAGTCAGGGAGTGTGCTATTTGGGTTGATTTATTTACTGTGATATTACATTGATTTGATGATATGATGTGGACATGTTCTGACACGATTGTTGATGATGCGGGCTGACGATAGCTTGCCGAACAAACTCACATAAGGAGTAAAGGGGCCACACATGATTTCCAGAGAGGTTGAGGGAGAGGTGTGGACAGCAGCCCTGCCACAACCTAATAGCACTCCCACCGTGGCTCGAACTGTAGGTTAACGATTACCTAGTTCGAGAGGATCCACGATGTCGTGAGGGCAGACTGCGACAGTCGCTCACGATGATTCTAAGGGGCATGCAATAAGGTGGGGGCCTTATTCCTTAGAGCTCTTAGTCTTCCACAAGTTCACCTAGTGGAGTTTTGACTCCAGGGGTTATTGATGTCTACCAATCAGTCAAGTTGGCGAGTGGCACCCTTGGAGCACGTGGTGCATCCTAAAGGGCATTTCGCACAAAAGAAATGAATGAGGTGAGTGGCACCCTTGGAGCACGTGGTGCGTCCTGAAGGGCACGTCGCATTTATGTTGATGAAGGAACAAACCTAGATGGCCCTAAGACTTTTAACACATTAAAAAATTCTTAAAATGACTTCCCTAAATAATTGTCACCCAAATCAGAATCTAAATCTAAGTCTAAAACTTCTCTAGGGTAAAATTTTGTTTAACCTTAAGAAAAGACCCTATAAAAATAAAAATAAAAATCTAAACTAAAAACCACTTAAGTTATAGTTTTAGTCTTCATAATTTTTGGGGTAAAATGAAGAGAGTAATGATTTAATTAATCTGTGGCTTTAAATTGTAAAGAAGAAATAAATTATTTAACTTGTGGAAGTAAAAAGATTTTTAATTTAAAAATAAAAAGAAAAGACTGAAAAGCGCAACTTCCATTTTGGCTCTAATAAAAAGGGAAAGAGGGGGAAATAAAAATTAGGAAATTAAGGAAAGGGAGGAAACATAATAAAGGAAGGAAGGGAACTTATTGTAAAAAGCAAGGTCAACATAGTAAGGAATCGACAATAAAGAACCTTCTAATTTGAGCTAAATTAACATCTTTTTAGGGAAGGTATTTAAAACATGTAAGGGGATCTAGGAACACCTAGGAGTAAATTTAGGAGCAACTCTAGGTGGGTGAGGGAAATGAGACAATTAAGAAATTTAAAGAAAATAATTATTGGAGGAAAGAGGGGGATGGATGACACTTGTGCGAAGGAGAATATTTAGAATATTTTTATTGAAACTTAATTTAAATGTGATTTAAGGAAAGTTGGAGGGTCTCAAAACTCTATAAAAGAAAGGGGAGATGAGGAAGAAAGGGGATCGACTGTTAGCGTAACGTTACGCTGCCAGAATTGTGACTTGACTGATTACTTGTGGGGAGTTGGGTTTTCCCAGCTTGGATAGGACTGGTAGCTCGGCCTTGCGAGGCAAGCTGGAAGCTAGACGTACCCTCTGGATAGTGTCTAGCCTGTTTGCGGTTCAGGGGGCTAAGGGGGAAGCATAGTACCCCTAGCGTTGGCTGGGAGGTACCGGTGAGGTATCGACAGTTGGTGAGTGGGAGAGACACGGAGCTCAAGTGTGGGATAGCGTCTTCAGGTTATTCGTCATCGGTCACAGGTACACAAGTGCGTTGTTTGTTTAAGAATAAAAGGAAATTTGTTTAAAGTTGTATATGAATCCTTATGATGATGATTGATATGTTAAATTTTGGATCATCCTGTTTCCTTGTTGTTGTTTTCTGCGCCTAGATTGTTATAACCCCGCAATCCTTCGATGAGTTATCCTTGGCTCTGGCATTCTCTTACTATTGGCTGCAATTTCTTATTGGTGTTCTTTGGGCATTTATATATGACAGTGGGCATTTTTATATATGGCTATGGGTTTTTATAATGATGGGGGCGTTTATATATTACTGTGGGCATTGTATTGTTGTAGGCGTTTATAAATTATGGTGGGCATTTTTGTATATGACTGTGGGTGTCTGTTTTAATGTGGGCATTTATATATGACTGGGGGCGTTTATATCTGACTGGGGGCATTTTTAAATATGGCTATGAGTGTATTGGCATTCCGTTCTTGTAAAATCATTCTGGCAAATGTGTTCTGGCAATTCGTTTTATATTGTTGTTGTAATTTCGTTCTCTCGCAATTTGTTTTGTAATGAGTACTACCAATTCGTTCTGGAAAATGAGTTCTGGCAATTTGTTGTAATGGTTACTGCAAATCGTTCTGGAAAATGTGTTCTGGCAATTCGTTTTATATCGTTGTTGTAATTTTGTTCTCTGGACAACCCCGACGTATTACAATGACAACAAGCAATAAACGCCCTTAGACATGAGGCGTACCACTAGCAGCAGGGTGAAGAAAACAACAATAGGTGTTAAGTACAGTACAGTCACAGATGGAAGAATCCAATAGTACTCTCTGTCAGGTGTGTTGCAAGAGTGGAAACCCTGCCTTTAAAGGGCCCAAGACTCTTGATACGGCACTGGATTCCTTACGCCAAAAATCACACACACAGACACATATGCTAAGGAAACAGGGGTGACTATCCCGCTCGACACAAACAGACCAGGCGAAAGAACGATCTCGTCCAGGTACAACAACAACTCAAGGCAGCCACTAACCCTACAGACGCCTAGGTCCAACAGACTCCGACAATGACCCAACACAGTTAAGAAAAGGTAGATCCCACGACTCAAGGCATGTAATAATGGCCCGATACTCCCATGAACTCCATGAGTAGACGAGATACCCAGCCCAACCGTTTAAGAATGTAAATTTAAGTAATTTAAGATTTCCCCTTTACGATCTTAGCATTTCAAGGTACTAGGTTCTAGGGCCTTCCTTTTTTTTTACCATCAGTAACCCAAGTTTTAATCGTATTAGGATGAGTCCACAATGCCATTGTTTTCATAAGTACCTAACACTAAAAATTGCACCTTAATTTATAACGACATATATTACCTCTACACAATTCAATATAAAGATAATATCACATTGCTAATGACATCATAGTGAATATAACAGTAAACCATCATAATTACAAATGACAAGATATAGCAATTACAATATTTAAATGACCTTATTTAAATAACAGTATTTTACCAAGGGGCCCTATATAGAGATAATTAAAATGCCACATCTAAATAACAACATTAAAGGACCAAAGTAACATCATACTAAGTAACATCAAGTATATCACTAATCGACAATACCATCACATATTTTAAAAGGGCAATATGTAAAATAACCATATTAAAGTGTCAATAATTAAGAGGACAATAATTGGAGCTAACAACCTATCACCATTACAAAAGACAATAATCAAGACAACCATTAATTAAGGATGTCAACAAATAAAATTACATAAGAATTAAGGGTGACATCCATTTGTAATTATTCAATATACCACAATTTTAAAGGGCAGTTTACAATGATAACATTTTCATGACAACAAATGAAATAGAGGAAAAACAACTGCAATTGGTTAATTAAAATAGAGGCAAAAAAACTATTACCACAAAATTTTCCCCAATGATTCTAAAATTTTCATTCCTAAATATCGTTTATATTGTCGTTAAATTACAACACGTCAAGATTATAATATTGCTTTCCTAAATTCTCATTATATTGCCATTTACATTACAACCCGTCATGATTATCGATCTGTGCATATCGATACTGTAACCTATTGTTAAGTTGAATATATTTTCCTTAAAGTTAGCCGGTGTTCCAGTCTATAATTGTCAACTGGTCAGATTCAAATAATGGTAATAAACATTCACAATAAGCATGAACGCTACTATCGCTGGCAACTGACATATTCTAATCTACTAATATACGCTACAGTCACGAAGTATACGCTACAGTCACAATTAAAAGCATACATTCTAATATGAGAGGTCTGAAGGCTTGGTTTAAAGGATTTTGCTGATTTCGAAGCAGGGCGATGCTATCCTTCAGTGGATTGGTAAGATGATTTTGATGCAGGGAAGGGCGCTTCTCACTGGCACGAGCCCAGTGCATGCGCTAACTCTCGGGAATACAGGCATACCAATGTGTGGCAGAAGGAGAACCCAATATCAAAACGATTCATGACTACGACAGTTTATTAATTCGTTTCAAAATGAATTGATAATGTCTTGAAGTTGATAACCCTGTCGAGTGACAGCAAACGCTCCATAAACATTAATTCTACAACAAAATTCATAACTCGTTTTGTATTGGCTGTATCGACTTGCATTTAGGGGTGGTCTTTGAAAACAACAGGGCGCATTCAGCCACCATTTTACAGGTCCAGTATACAAACGCCACTGTATCAATACAGCAACCAAATTCGGTCAATCCTTTGAATGAAAATCTAAGTTTAGACAGAAAGCATCAATCCAGGTTGCTCATTAAGCTTTAGATCGCGGACAGAGTTTGCTTCGGGTTAAATTCAATTGCCCGTGCAATAGAACGGAATGCCTATTTATAAAAACGATTGCCGGTATGTAAAAAAAAACGAAATGACTAACAGTCAAATGAGGGACGACATAAAAACGATTGTCGATATATAAAAAAAATGAAATTACTGACAATCAGATGAGGGATGACATAAAAACGATTGTCGGTATATAAAAAAAAATGAAATGACTGGTAGTCAAATGAGGGACGGCATAGTATGCTTGAAATGGCCACTGTACAAAACGCCCAATGACTACCAAACACCCCAAAAATCCAGCGTCCACAACATAAAATAAAACGCCCAAAGAAGAATCACTCAAGCTTAAAATAAAAACACAGATAAAAAGAAAACGCCCCATATTTCGGTAAAAATGCAAAACAGTAAATCAATTTAGACGCAGATCAATACGCCCCAATTATCAGTACAAACACCCAATAAAATACAGTGTATAAAAACAAACGCCCGGCATCAGTGAAAAAACGAATATAACAGTTGCAAGCGAAATATAACAGTTGCAAACGAATTATGATGATTTCGATCTGGAGGAGTAACGCAGCCCCCAAGACGCGTGGGTAAATAAGCCAAAACTGGAGGAGAATGCATATCATTTAACATTTAATTCCCAGGTCAACACCCAAGGATGGCAGTGGCAACAGTGCCCAACAACCATTTGCAAAAACGCATAAGTTAATAGAGGCAAAAACGCCTAAAATCAATTTGCAACGCACAAGAATAGTAACAAAACGCCCACTGTAAGATCAACGACCAATGCAAGAAATTCTCACAGTGTATAATAAATTTTCAATATCAGAAATTCAGAACATCGTGATAAAACAAAATATCTATACTATACCAGAATATTATAATATCAATATCAGAAAATTTCAAAACATCGCGATAAACCATTCCTTCTACCACTCAATGAAAAGCATACCTGTGTCTGTTCGCCCCTCCCTTCGGATTGACGTCCCACGCTTCGTGCCGCGTCCCGCTCTCCGTACTCCTCTCGCTCGCCGACCGTAGAAGACTCACCGGTACCTCCCAGCCAAACGCTAGGGGTACTCTGCTTCCCCCTTAGCCCCCTAAGCCGCAAAGGGGCCACACAAGAACCAGAGATAGACTAGCGTATCAGCTCGCCTCCACGGCTGAGATACCACTCCACACAGCTGAGATAAACCTAACTCCTCACAAGCAATCCGTCAATCCACAATTTGGCAGCATAACGTTACGCTAACCGTTCATCCCCCATATTCCTTCCTTTCCCTTTCTTTTATAGAAATTTGAGACCCACCTACTTTCCTAAACATTAATTAATTAATTTTTAATGACAAACCTCTAAACAATCTCCGCCGTCCAAGTCTCACTCATCCCTAGAGTTTTCCAAAATTAATTTCTTTTTAAAAATTAAAAGACTCAATTCCCTCACTCCCCCAAAAATCGCTCCTTAAATTACTCCTAGGGTTCCTAGATCCCCTCTCA
The DNA here is from genome assembly GCA_009831015.1 of Picea engelmannii. NCBI lineage: Eukaryota > Viridiplantae > Streptophyta > Pinopsida > Pinales > Pinaceae > Picea > Picea engelmannii. The sequence goes on along the minus strand of ML847443.1, from coordinate 21,252 downwards.
TGCTTTTAATCACTTTCCTAAAATGAAGTTTCTGAATTT